>DWQT01003897.1:0-11870 GCA_018244895.1 Myscelus amystis hages | reverse complement strand
TACATTACCCCTGTAACTGATAACACATTGGCCAGAGATACCGCGCCCCCACCTGATTCAAATCATCGTACGTGCTTCCCCGACCGTCAATGATTTTCCAAATTCCCTCTGAATCGCATCATCGGCCATCGCTAAACCCCTGTGTCTGTGTTTATCAAAACACTTAACGATTTAATATGTTCGCTGAACTCCCCTCCTCATTTATTTGATACATGTGCAGTGCATGTAGATTATACTTGTTTTTTGCACTTCGTTGAGTAGGAGAAACTACTAGTGCTCTCAGAATACTTATCTTCTATCTACTCGCACAGTGAAATGTATAATAGTTTGTGAGTTTTTAACGCCCTTGTAAAACTTTATATTTCAGTTTTACTGTTTTACCAGAGTTTATTTATTTTAAAACATTTCCGGTACTACATAATACATTCTGACACAATATTTGTAAAATAGATAATATGGAAAAAATAATATAGAGATGTCCATAATTTTCCGACAAACCAGAATTTACAGTACGATATATATAACTAGAAATGCAACCATCTCATGAAATGGTCGAAAATATCATGAAATGATTAATTCTGCGATCTGACTACAACATGATTAGTCTTAAGTTACACTGCACAGTTTCTACGTGTAATCTTTTGTAAAGTGAGCAATTTCCCAAAACAAATTGGGGTGAAATTCTTCTTATGTCCCTCTAATATAAACAGGTTCTTGCTGCATTAGAGAAGTGTGCAGAATAATACACCACGTTTCTCCACTGAATACTATTAAACTGTGGCCTGTGATATATAATCACACAACACTTAGCTTATCCGCTAACCGATTTTGAAATGAAATATCCAGTTTCAATTGCAAATATTATAAAACAGTCTGGATAACTAACCCTGTTTGATTTCAATTAACTGCACAGACACAGACTAGACGAAAGGATGATATATTCTCATTCCGGTTATATACCTACTCGTTTTCAATTTGTTCGCCACTCGGATAAAAAACATGAATTAACTTTGGCATAGCGCTGTCACTGATGCTCTTTAGAATTATCTAAAACTTATAACAATACTATACCAATACGGTGTAGAAAATCAACAAAAATCTATTTCTGAATACTTATTTTAAAACCATTACAATAAAAAATGTTTCTTAAGAATAATAATTTAATAACCTACCTAACCTAAAAGTATATAATCTAAGTCCTGATACATAATTTAGTCACATCATTTAGTACGCAGAACTACGACTTTCCTGCCCACGATGTCAAGTTGTAACAGAGGAAGTTCTAATAAGAAAACTTGTAATAGACCGTTTGAAAGTCGGATCCCCGGAATGATATCAGACTAATGAACTCAAACGTACGTACGATGTAGGTAATCGTCGCGAACATTCTAAGTAACTACCTTGGCTACCGAAAGCGTTGTACCGCAGCAGAATAACGATACGCGATCGCTTTCTTACCTCATAATGATCGCTTATTATTATGGAATTCTCTCAAGTACGTTAAGAAAGCTGTGAAATGTGTAAAATGTTCGGATTTTTTATTGTAACGAAATGTTTTTTTCGTAACTTGGTTGTGATTCAAAGCGTTCATAGATTTAACACTGTTGCGCATTATAAAAGTAGTTACAAGCAATACTGGTCTGGATGCCGTCAGATTTTATGAAGATAGCTTACAGTATATCTACGAGCGTTTCAGTGTTTCAGAGCCTACGATAGATGGCATTAGTTATCTTTGAATGACAGACATTAAACTTCGTCGGATATGATAATATATTAATCTATGTGACACATAGTTAATAGTTTCCCAGGCCCATTTAATTTTACAAACCGAAACATGTAGTAATAAACAATAAGATGATGTGTAGCAATGGAAAGTTTCCGAAACATATCCAGGTATAAATAATTAGGAAAAACGACTGGCTTAGTGTCTCATCAACGACAGTCGTCACGATTACAAGTGCCTAAACAATAATCAGATTCCTTGACCAATAAGTAGTTTCATCGCTTGTATGTTATTCCTTCGTGGGGTCTCTACTAAGGCCCCCACTTTGCCCCTTCACATCCATTTCGCCATGATCCGTACTTGACCCTTCCATTTAAGGTAATAAACCTTATTTCAGGTAATAAACATTTTCTACAGGATTGAACATTACGGCTTTTAAATGGACTATTACCTACTAATTTATTTTTATTAAATTTGCACAGAATTTTTCAAAACGCCTAAGTAGTTGTTGTGATTTTTTATAGAAAAAAAAACAACACGCAAGGCAAACAAACAGGCAACAGCATTGTCTTTGTTGAAAAAAGGACGCAGGAGACACATTCCCAGCAGTGGGACGTAATTAACATACTAAAGTTCTAAATTTTCTTTAACGAAAAATCGAAACATTAGAAAACGAAAAATTCATATTTTTTGGACTTATTCATAAACATCACAAGTATGGATAACAATAACAATTGTGCGGTGAAAGTTGGAAAGGGAAACAATAATTAATTTCCGAAATGACCGCATAGTTTGTACCTCTTTTAAATGCATAGACAACGAAATTAAGCCTATATAAATAGACAAATACGAACCAATGCAGCACACAGTTCCGTTACGAATGGAAATTCTTTGTTTACATTATCTTAATTAAGTCTACGTTTTGTTTACAATGCCGTTTCCGAACGAAGCAGTACTTTGAGTATTTTGTTTGCAGTACGAACATCGACCTCTACGTAATGTATACAAAAGGTGATGTTTAAAATATAATTACAATTCATCTCGAAAACTAAAATGAAGCTATTTGTAAATATTTTTGAATAACGTAAATTGTAAGTTTGCTATAAGTACCCTCTACCTTGTAAATTCGCTTAAAATTTTGTTACCCATCTCAAGGTTAAAATAAATACAGATTTTAATGCACCGCGTGTTTACATAATTACCTGAATAAAACGGGGATAAAATAGTGATTTGATCTTACCAGAATCAACGAGGTTCCTGGTTAAACGCTTGCTTTTATCGTCTGCTTGCAGCGCAATCGTCAGGCCGACCGCGCTCAATCTATACCCAAATAATACCCTATATTGTGCGGTGGTTACGTCATTGGCACAGCAGTATGCGTACCCAAAGTACACATTAATGTTCATTTTTATTAAGGATGTCTCCTATGGAAATTAAATTTTCCAAAAATATCGACAGAAAGTAAACGATTGTCTAAAAATCTCATCAGCAGTAAAGCCGATTCTCTCTTGATGTAGTAGGTATAAGGTAGGTAAGGTATAGGTATAATACATGCAATTACAGAGAACTCCGGATTGAATGATTTTATTATAGACAAAAATTTAAAAAAACGCTACTGCTCTATGTAGCCGCTGTTTTAATAATGTTTAATCTGAATTAGAATTAGTTTTCCACAGTCCTCTGTCCCCTTAGTATCGTTTCGTGAAAAGTTTCTTGATCTAACCTTCGAAATTCAATTAAGGGAACTAAATTGGATTTAGGCGCTAGGTCGTTCAAATGAAGGTAGATAATGAAAATTTCCACCTATTTTATTATTCAAGTTTTATTTGATTATAAATCTCTTGCATTCGCTAAAGTATACTCAATTTATTATGTATTTCATTTTATTATATAAATGAACATTTTAATGAGATGTCAGACGTAAGTAATTCTGAATCGTAAGTATCATCAATAATGAATGATTTTTGTAATGGCTACTGTTGTTTATAAAGGCGTTCCTGGAAATACTCTTAAAATTTTATCGGATTTAATTTTTTTTCTGGCACAAACACTTTTATAAAAGCGATAGATGACGAGCAATTCACAACGAAGGGCTGTCGAGCGTTAATTGAAATCAAACAGAGATTAATACCGATTGCAGCCGGATTACTATCTCAGCAACTAATTCCTTGCTGATTCGTCATATTTTTATGCTTTTCTCTGGCATTCTTTGAAAGTGATAGGAACTTTTGTGTACGTATTATAAAGTCTTAATCTAAAAACTGTTCTTGGTTAAGCATAAAACAAATTTAGTACCTGTACATAAATATGTGCTATATCTTCATATATCTTTTGTTTCAAATTCAACATGACCAACATTTACTGCTTTTAGACCAGAGATAATTAGAAAACCACACCGTCTGTGATAAATATAACGTCAAAGGTACATTTAGTTGGTTCACAAACTAGACGTATGTTTTGCTCGGAAATCCTTATAATTATTTTCGTTCGTTGTACATTTAAATTCAGTATAACTCGTTTAGTGGAATTAAAACGATATAAGCTTCTCTGGTGAGCTGCAGGTGGGTTGGCGAATAATAATTGTACGTACATTAATCCAGTGTTCTTTATTTATGAAAGCCACTTAATCAACAAACGGAAAGCTACACTCTTTGTCTTTTTATTAGGCGCCGCCTATGAATTTATTACTTGTTTTTAGAGTGCGGGCGAGTCATTTTTCAGGATGGTTGGTACAGCTTAAAACATATTTTTTTAATATTATAGCTATTACGTTCAGCAATTTCCTTTTTATTAAGAATAAGAATTCCCGTTGATGTAGACAATTGACTATACTTTCGATATGTGAAGAGAGGTTTTTCTAGTCTTTTCTTCCATTCTCGTATTTGAAGTTTCTGTCATCGAATATATCTCTAAAACTTACTCGTACTAGTAATCTAACATTCCAATTGGACATCTCTTGTCATCATTCTTTCTTTTTTATTAGCAGCTTACTTTTGAATTTATTGTGTTCGTAACTCAAATAAGTGAGTTCGCTTTTGTAAGAAAAACTTAGAAAAACTCCGTTGAACTGCTTGAAACCGAACAATGGTTTTTCAGGATGCCGGTCACGTCTCGTCGCCTTAAAAATACGACACTTAAATCCATAAAGTACTTCGAAGTATTACTATTCCTCCCCACCGCTTCCTTTGTACGACACAATATTATAATATTAAATTTTACCCCTACGAGGTGTTTGCTGCTAATCCTATTAGCATTCGTGTTACAAATGTGAACATGTTCAAAATGTCTCATTAAAATCCAAGCGTTATATCAATCAAACTTTTTACATAAAGAATTTAAGTATTCAATACATTCAATACAACAAATTACATTCTGAATTCCAATCAAGTATAATATTTTGAGTATTACTAAAAAAAGTTCAATTAGAACTTAATAAACCTTAATTTTTAATGGGGTTTCAAGATTGTCTTTCTGTGTGTGTATACGCATGTTTTAATAATAAATATATTGGACAAGACTATTTCACACTTTGCTTATATAGAAATTCAAAGTAACATAAAATTATGGTAATACGAGTATGACAAACGCGTTTGCAATAACTACCGTACCTGCATGTTTCTAATCTTTCCGTTTAGCGTAGCGTTATTAGGTTTACAAACGTCAAAGGTTGACCGTAACCTGGAAAATCATATCACTTCAACCAAAAGGTCAAAGCAACGCTTGTAATGTCATTTCAAGATGCTGGTATTTTTGGAAAAACATCGTTTAAATGAATACACGTACCTAACTGAAGTATCGTTTGCATGACTAACGTTACTCGCAGTACCGAGTAATCTATTTAAAAATATGTTGGAAGCAATTTACATTTTTAAAATATGTGTTGAAATGAGATTAATATTAGGGTGGCCTACTGTTTCTTTGTGTGGAATGAAGTTAACAGGAATATGGACATGCGACACTGATATTAACACAATTCCTACATAATTCTTAGCACATATTTTGTTTATATCTAGATAAATATAAATATTTCTAAATAAATACAAATATTTTGATCTTCGTTAAGGAGTAAACCTAATTATTAAAATTATTCATATTAAATGCGGTTCGACAACCATACATTATCATGCACGTGGATTATGAAAATAATGAAAAATGAAAGCTCTTGAGACCCGCGCGGACGAGGGAGCTTTTGTTACCAGCACGAATGTAGTGTCACTTATATGAACGGAAACGAATATTCGATGAATATGACATTGAGATTTAATTTTCTCGTTAATAGTATTCCTGGAGATTCCTTATTATGAATGTTTCAATTTCTAGCACGCAATTTGAACCAAATTGTTTGTTTTATACATATCCGTGAAATTGTAAACTATGATTGGAAAAAAATCGGTAGGGTAGAGTGAAACTAATTAAATTAAATAAAAACTGTGACCAATAGTAATATTACTATAGTGATTAAAATAGGATCCATACTTTATAACTGCTTGACATCTATAGATATATTTCTAATAACAACTATTATTGGCTTTAACGATCTTTTTATAATAACTTTTTTTTTATATTTTATATAATAACAATCTTCATAGTATTGTATCGGTTTACAGCGCCATTTTCAATAGACATTATAATTGAATTATTGTTGAAACATAGTTATATCCTTACCGGCCGTTATTTAACGGCACTGAAAGCCAATTTCTAAAACCCACAGAGATCTATAACTGTGCATTGTTCTCCAAAGCGCGTTAATTCAACACAACAACTATGGCTTTACACAAATACGCATAATCTCATTAATCATCTTCGAAATCCAATACATCGACACGTGGTCCCGCAAGCGCCGCCATTATCGGCATTCCGGGCACTTGGTGTTGTTTCAATTTCTATAGCTATCATGGCTGGAATAATTCGAATATCCGGACGCAGGCATTCGGATATGCAGACGGGCACTCGGTATGCCGCCTAGAACCCCTATTGATTGCCTGTATACCTTCGTTTATTTGCGCGCCAAGATCCTACCGTGTTTGCGTTTACTTGATTGATAATTTATTCATAAGGCATTAGCGAATATAGAATCGTGTGGTTTGTTGCACGAATTTGCAATTTGCAATTTTATTTATGGCGAGGTTTTATTATAGGCTTCAATTTATTATACAGTTGAAAACATTACAGTTAAACGACTTGATTTTCATTTTATATGTAGATAAACCATCCAGACAGGTAACTTACAAATACATTCATGATTTTTATGTTCCAGGCAATGATTATTACATATGTATTACATTGAGAGATTTCGACTACTTACTCGAAATAAATGTCATTAAAATATATAAATTATGGTTAAAATACACAAGTTTTCGCACCTCGCACGGATTAATTAATGAGCGCTCATTATTTCATGAATTTAGTTCTTCAATTGAGAGCATTTTGAACGCTGTTGAGACTTTAAACGCAACACGATATTAAAATACATAAAACCTGCGTTTCTTTTTGATTGATAATAAAGTGTTTTCTCTCTCTCTCGCTCTAGTATAAAAATCATTTCGCCCTGGAAATGTCCGCAAATCATTTGTTGTTTGCAATGTAGACACGTCCATGAACAATATGACGGTAGTTCAACAAACGGAAACGAAATAATACAGTTCTTATAACAACAAAAAGAAAATCCCTCTAGGCTTATTTATATCCCTAACATTCTACATAAAAGAGATTACGGAGACATATAAACCTGTTGAGAATGAATGATGATATCTCGACTCGACTCGATGTATTTTTCGGTACAAAATTTCATTTCACACTGTATGCACATGACGCTACTTCTTATCGTATTATTCAAGAGGCGAAAAATACATTTCGTCTTTCTTAACAGGCTAAAAGCACCGCATATTGTGCAGGAAATAAATATTTGGCACATGTCGGTGAAAATTTACCTTACCTTTTGTCTAATTTCTTCATCAATCGGAAATCGTAACAAGTAAGTACATGTATTGAAATCACTGCAAGCAAGCGCTTTCGATTAATCTTTTCCAATTTTCATGACTGAATTCCGACTACAGGTCATGACAGGTAAAAAGAGTATGACATAAAGAGTTCGAGCACAGTCAGATTTGCACCGAATGGAATAGCTGCGGGCAAAACGTACGCACTCGCTTGAAACACGGAAACCACCATTTTTTAAATCGAAAAACCAATCAGAGAGGAAAAGTGGGAGGCTTATTGGGCACCATATAGACGACAATGGAAATTCAAATTTTCCAGTTTCAACTACATTGTCATATTACTTACGTTTAATCCTTATGATAAATATTAACCTATTATAAAATGTACGACTTGATGTAATATATATTTGGTTTTAATTGAAAAGTTAAATAATACGTAATATAATAATAATACTAATGGATTTGCACACTTCTTGTTTATTGGTTAAATCTCCCGTTTATTTGTCTGGTCATAGTATAAAGTATAATAAGGTTGATATAAACACAACCCTCTTTCTATGTAGAGGACAAATGTGCACTCTCGACATGTAAACTACTCCACCGTCAAATAGCTGAGGTCTGCGTAAAATTCGCAAAGTTTTCTCATCTCGCCGTCGATGGCCGAAAGTGTGAAAGCATGTAAAAAGTACGAAGACACGGGAAAGGGGAATCTCTCCCACATGACAGACGTCGCCGCGGGCAACGCTATCTTACCTGTTACTGGGGTCACCATTATGGACAGTCACACGAGACATTCCTAATAAATAATAATAACGATTTTTATAGTCAAGTTTCATTTCAAATATAAAAAAATTCTTTTTTTCTATTATCACAAGTAACGAAAAAAAAGAGAGAATATAATTCAAAGTAATATGTTAAGCAAAGATAAATATGCAGTCAGAATAGTCAGTACATCTCTGGTCGCGGTAAACTTTCAACGTCGTGGTAAGACGCAGAAGTAGCCTACTTAGTTAGCGACATTATCATGTTTACAGAAATAAGTGACGCAATCTCTAATGCAATACAACTCTGGCTGCAATTTCTCACTTCGTCTAGAGGCAAGTCACAGCCTCTGTATAATACTGACTGAATGTAATGAATATTCACGGAAATATACAGGAAGTGTTTATGATTTTTCAAAAACATAAAAAACTCCTCACTTTATTAATCCAGTACGGTCACGGAATCAGCTGACCACGTCCCGCGTAATCTATAACATAATTTACAATAATATGTTAGAGTTATTGTAAATTAATAAAAAACCGCGTGTTATGATTTGAACCCAGATAACTCGTCTTCAGTAATTTGTGAAATGCATGTTTACTAAAAATAAAATCGACATTTCGCTAACGAAACTTCTACTCATACTAGTTTTTACCCTTGCCGTAAAGTGGGGTCGGGAATTAGGCCATCATTCTGTAAAATCGATACCTACCTTCTAGATTTACGGTCACATGATATGAATATAAATGCAAAATCATTGTACGACTCTGGCTTATATTTTAGCCCGTATAAACGTAGCGATCAATCCATTAAGGCTTTCGCTATGAAGCAATAAATGTTTTAATATAGGTACATAGACTACCAAACTATAAATAAAGAGTGTCCTAACGTTTATTCGTGATCTGTACAGATGGTTCAAGACCGGTGATAGTGGAAAATATTTAGTTTACTTAAATAAATACATTCAAGTTATTCCAACAAGTCCTTTCAAATATATACGTGTTATGTACTGTATTCCTTTGCATTTTAAGAAAAGGAATACTTACCATAAATGAACGCGCAACATGACTTTTCTAAATTAATTGCCATAATTATGTCTCTAATCTGCATTTTCTTTAAAATATTCTCTCTTTCAAGTAAAAGTTATAGCTTTCTTCATCACAAGTCTGTCGTTAGTTAAAAATTCAAATTATTCAGAAAATTTTCAAATAGTGGACAATTTGAATTATGCTAGTGAAATTTCATATATTTCGCTTACAGTTTTAGCTTCAGTAGACGTGGGTGTCTCTCAAACTTCATATTTCATATGAGGATAGAAGCTCTGGCACGCGAAGACTTCACGTTAGCTATTGGCCAGCGCCCGGCATTTCCGACTAGCTTCATTATTATTTTACGATCGTGCAGACACGGAGGGAATAAACTCAAGTTGTCGGAATAATTGAGAAACCAGACTGTGGAAGATACCCCTGTTGTTAGAGAAAATTAATTTCAGTTCCATCTCCCGTAAGAATACATCTACAGCGCCAATTATTTTCTCTCGCAATTATCTGTATCGTAACAGTGCGTGAACTTGCCAACTAAAAAATCTTAAAAAGAGTACACTGTAATTAACTGAAGAATACTGTTTCATACACCGGTCGCAGCGCGACGCGAGCACTAAACCGACGTTTAATTTAACTGTGACTTGACACTACAATTAACACACATGCTGACTCTATTGTGCGCTCTTTTCATAAAAGTGTGAAAAAGTAAGGCTTTGTTGTTCAGAGGTGCGAACCGAGTCTCATATTACCAATAGACAAAACGATCTCCCGGCAAAAACCTCCCGAACCACCGTGAATTTATATACGCTTATAGCACTGACATATTTTGAATTCTCTGTAGCACACGCAACGTTTTATTTTGAATGAAATGTAAGGGAGATGGGTCCTTATATCCGGGAAAATTATACTTCATTCTTGAAGACTCGGAATAGACAAAAGTCACCCTGCTTAAAACGCGGTCACATTCCATTTTAGACTTTATTGTCGAGGGAAAAGATGGTCGTGCGGGGGTCGTTCCGTTTTATTTTCGTTTCCAATGGAAAATGTCATCGCAACAGGAATAGGCGTAAGTGAACGCGTCAAAGTGTAAAATGAGGGGTTTTGCGCCGTGTCAGTGAAAGTCATTAAGAACGGAATGGATGAAAATTGCGCGCATATTTACCTCTCTAAGTTAACATGAACGACATTATGAAATGATAATGTACTTTGGAGCGTATAATTTTATGCAGTTGGTAAACCTCTTGGAGATAATTCATGAACCCTTAAAATTTGTTCGTGCGTTTTTCAGAACGAAAAGAGAAACTAATTTGTTTTCAAGTATATAAAGATATAATACTTACGAATATGCATGTACATTTGTGGAGCTTCTATCATTTTTCGAAAAGACAACAAAGGTATCTTCTTTATATTAAAATAATAATATAACGTTGCACAATTACATACGCGTTTCGTGCTTATATTGTTGCAAGAAGAAATACACACAAAGCAGAAATACGAACTTGAGAAACTTGGATCAAGTCTAGACACTAATATAAAACTATGGCTATTAAGAAAGCCATTACCTCAACCACACACAAGCTAATTACTTTGCAAGTTAACTCATTATGTTAGCACGAATTAAATTCAGCTAACTTACCTTTGTTGTTATTTTTTTGTACAAAATTTTACCCGATGTGCTTTAACGGAAAACCGCATGCAAACTCGTTTAATACCTATAATATGTATGTACATATTCATGATAATAAACTGTTATTAAAGCGATGCGCGTACAAAATTATGACAAGTCAGTATAGATAAAGAAACTAAGGAACTAGATTTTACTGTTTTATGCACAGCGGTATTTACCAGAAATAATTTTAAAACAGGAAATTGATGCTGCTAACCGGAAATGTTCGATTTATTGTATTGGCGTTTGTACGATAAACTCGCATAATTATTCATATTCCTAAATACATGCTTGTATATAATTGTATATACAGGCACGGAACAAATATTTATGATCATCACATAAATATTTGTCTTGTCTGGGAATCGCCACGGCCGGGTTCATTAACCCGTAGATCAACAGACATTCAGACAACAAATGGTGAATTGATGTTCAAATTGAAATTTCGAGATCAAGTGAGCATTAGGTACTAAACTTTCATTCTTATTGCAAGTAACGTAGATTCCATTCACTGGTACCTCATATGAATCCGTTATACTCGTACGGACATTGGCGAACTTTACCCCATTTTGCAGCATAAATGAATTTATTTCGAGTTGCTTTCACAAGCAAAACTTTGCACGACCTGTATACATCCAGCAGGACCGTGTTAAAAAAATTTACTTCCTAGAGCATTGAAATGATTTTTTCAGATATAAACATCTAAAAATTACCTTTTAAATCTATCAAACATAGAA
>DWQT01003896.1:0-11872 GCA_018244895.1 Myscelus amystis hages | reverse complement strand
CTACTGCCGCCCATGGACATTTGTAATCGACCCCAGATAAGATTAGATTCCTATCTCAGGTCGACCACAGATGCACCTCTACCCCTGAGGACTAAGTTGGAGTGCCTCGAAATAGTATGTCTCTTATACCACACCCTTCAAACCCGAACACAGCAGCGCTTAATACTGCTGTTATAAGGCAGAAATAAAAAGGCGTTTTCAGCGAATACAAAGGAAAGATATCAAGAATAGACAAAAGGTAGATAATATACTTTACAAATGTAGCCCGCATGCAGGCAACGGATAAATGGCGCATAATTTGTCACAAGCTTTCTTGATAATGAAACCGTTCAATTTCCCTAAAAGATGAGTATAGAAAGGCCAGATTCTCGTATAATTTATTATGAAAACTTGAAGTTATTTATCAAAGCATTAAACTTCAGGAATTATTAAAATTTTGATTTGTTAGTAAACTAGAGAATTATGTAAATTGGGTGCAATTAATTTAAGCCTTTTTAAAAAAAATGCACAACCGGTCCTATTTCTTATATCAATTTTTAATGATAAGCTTCCCTAACAAAAAGGCGTTGCATGTATACGTCATAATGTAATGTTACACACTCACGAGTGTTTCGAGAAATATAAATACTGTCGTGACAGATGAATGTGTGTAGAAAGTAGAAACAAACAAACTGAACAAATTCTCATACGCCACTTCAGAATATTTGGCAATTGCAAAAAGTTGCCAGCGGAGCTGCGTAATGAACGAACTTAGGCCAATGAAAGAGTTAAAGCTCGGGGAACTCGTGACTTTGTTATTGAGAAAATTGGTAATTCATGGCGTATATTGAAGTTACTTCACTCAATTCACAGTTACCTTCTGAATTATTGGAAAAAGTTTGGTACGTTATGACATTCCTAAGGCAGTTGAGACCGTAGCACAACTTAAAGGATATCGAAAACAAAACATTACGATATAAGATTACATTCGTTGTGATGTTTAAAAATGATAATAATAATATCTTAGGACAATTCCACACACGGCTGTCTGATTCCAAATTAGGTCATTTATTGCCCGTGCTATGGTAACCAGACGGCTGATATTCTTACATATATACATATTATATAATACTTATATAGATAATTTTATTACGACCAGACACAGAACAAACAAATGTGCTGATCACACAAATGTTTGTCCTGGGTAGGAATCGAATCCACGACCTCCGGTTTCAGAGTCAGCTCGACCACGCGGCCAGTCATGTCTATAAATATTTTTTACAGATTAAACGTTGTATAGATAGTTCAGTAGATTAAGGGCGATGACGCTTTTTGGATACGATTTACAATGTAGTATCTACGAACACTGTGTTTTTAGGGTTAATTATGAGTTTCACGAGTTCTCACATTCTTACATTCATTGCTACAACGCTTTTATATTTTATTGCTGGGTTACGATTAACGATTCTATTTTATTTTCTTTTACTTCTATATTTATTTAACTCAGTCCGTAACAATAGCCGTTTTTGATTCTTTTTATTATTAAATTGCATATGTATCACAAAACATCGCGTCCAAATATACAAAGGACTGCAACGGAATTAAACTCAAATAGGTAATATGTGTTTACCACTATTAAAGTAAAGAAATATAAGTACTATAGCTTATACGTAGGAAAACAATATTTTTTTTATCATAAACTGACCTTATAAATCACAATTATAACCGAATGGAAAGAGATTCACGGCGTTAATGTGCCTTCGTAATTCGTAGTAAGCAATTAAGCTATTAGAATTAATCGTAACAAATTATAATAATTGCAATCTATTGTTTCAGTTATTAATGGGATGTACTTAAAAACAAACTTTAAGTGAAAAGCGAAAAAAATTGAAATTAAATTTTTAGTCTAAATCATTATTACGTCTTGAGTCTTGTAGAATCAGAAATAAAATGGTCAGAAAGAGCAAGCGTACTAAAACTGTGTGTAAGAGCACTGGCCTCATTTGCACTCGTGTGAGAGTATAACCCAGTTTTCGTTACACTTTACAGTTTCTATTAAAGCGAATTGTACAATTTAGTTCCTGTTTCTGCGTGCCATTAAATGCTGTATACATGAGGATATACAAATACTGTTTAGCGATCATTTGAAAGCAGTCGTTGATCTTCATCGGGAATATAAAGAGCAGTGGAAGAAAACGGCACCCACAAGTGAAAAATGTACTTTTGAAGTTCTTTTTATTCTACTGCTGAACACAAATCTCCTCTCATGATAGGACGGTTCCAGACAGAAAATGCAAATTCACACACCTCAAAAACCACAGAGAAACCTTTTGGAAAAGTCTGTAGTACATTGTGCTGTTTTCCTCACGATGGCATGGAACGGAATGGTACGGAAGTAAATGGATTACATCTGTCATTTATGTGACAGATCCATCAATTATATATGCTGTTCTGATTTTCCTTAAGGTTGTTTTAGACGGCGTATTGATTAATGAGCTGCTTAAATATACGAGTATAAGACCAGTGTCATCACAATTTTGTAGCGGTCGGAAAACATGTACAGGGTTTTGTTTAATACCTGCCACGTCGATTTCATTAACGGCCAGCTCAGCGCACGGCACGTTCAATGTCGGGTACGGGAGGATTTGCATCTACATTTCTAATCAATTGAACCTAAGTCGTGAGTAACTTGCTGAAACTTTTATCTAGCAAACAATAGTTCCTACTTGAAATGAACGTTGCTAATTTTTAAGCCGTCATTTATCTTAATTCAACAAGATAACATCACGCACTTAAATTAGCATATATATGGCGTATTTTAGGAAGTGATCGTGTCTAGTACGAGCATATTCCATAGCCGTTCAAGTCTACCAGTACTGTTTAAATAAACACTTTTAGGAATAGTACATTTTTTTTTATAAATATTGCATATATTTACTTAATTTTTAATATTTTTACTTCGCTCTGAATATGGTTACGTGCAAAATGTTTATATTATGGTTTTCAGTCAGGAACAGCTGATGTGTGATTAATGTACGGTTGCGCCATACTTTGGGACGACGGAACACCGCGACACGGAAATTAATTATCAGAAAGTGTACGGCGACAACTAAGATAGGTATTTCGATTTTAATTATTAAGTTGTTCGACCCGTGAACTTTACAAGTTTATCATAAAATCTAGTCATGTGGTAATGAGCATAGGTAAACGAGATATGAATTATGTTTACTAACTTATACTAATAGAAGTCTGTGGACATGCATATTCTAAACATATTCGTTCAACCACGAGTTCCTCTTTTACGATTATCTCTAACTTGTACTACAACATTTTAGATGTTAACTATATTTAGTACTGGTTCGATATTATTTATTTTTATTTGCTGCAGTACTATTATACCGAAATGAAATTTGTTCGTCGAACTATATAGGTGACAGTTTAAAAGAAATTGCAAGTGACAATCTTACACAACAACATTGCATATAGCTTTCTACCATGGTTAATGTTTCTGACAATTGGTATTTATAATATAGAAAATGTTAAAGTAAGGCTAGATGAATTACTTCCATTATTATCCTTTGCTTTAATTAAGCGAAAAGATGTTTTTCTAATTTTACAAAGGGACAACATTCTTTCTATTTTAGGAAAGAACTGAATACCTTTCTAACAGTTGTACTTACAGATGTTCAGGTAAAAATTATCACATAATGTTCGGTTGTGAAAATAAATTCACGCAACAAATCCTTCGAAACTGATAAGGGTCGTAAACAAGATACGTTTGTTTAGATATGACTATTCCGGGTCCAATTCTTAATCCTCTTGCCATTGTGTAGGGTTATATTTACAAAGACTTTGGGTTGTATTTCATATTTCGTAAAATTTCATTTTTTTATACCAAAAAAGGTTTGTAAGGGCAAGATTGACGTGAATATTTTTTTTTTTAATTTATAACTTTACTTAATTTTAATATTACATCTTCAATCAGCTTGTGCATATATCAAGCCCTTGTCCACGTATAAAACTGCTGGTAATCTTCAGGAATCACTTTGGAATGGGACTTTATTCCTTCAGATGACTTAAACGATGTCGGTACTGATCCTTTCATATTATTTTCAGGAATCATGTTCCAGTTTTTCCTCTCACACGGAGCGCTATTGGAAAATATACGAGGCTCGTATTTCCATGAATAATTCATTCATACATTGTCCTATAAATCGTAAAATAGATAGTGGTATTCAATATACCGCCTTACCCTATTATCAAGTCTTGTGGACACTCCTCATTTATTGCAGCGAAATCAGGTAGAGCTCGTAAATGACCTACAATATTAGTAATATAGCTAAATTCCGCGCGGGTGGAGAGAGACACTGAGTTTAAATTGGCTTAGTTAGACAGTCCTTTATGTATGCCTTAAGATTAATAACAGTCTCGATGCATCTATAGAGTAGAATTTGTAATTTGCGGGTAGTTCTTTAACATCCTGTTGCTTCTCGCCGCATCACCCGACTATTGTATTAAAGTTTATTAGGTAATTTATGCTTGTAGAAAGAATTTGTTTACATTTCTATTTTGATAATGACGTTGATAAATCATAGTAAGTATAGTATGATTTTCGAACAATTATTGCCTATTTTGTAGTCGAATGCCATGTTTGCAAAGTATAAATGTCAAACATAAGTGGGAAATTTAACGATGTGTGCTTAAAACTGAGTACAGTTTCTGACAGTCAACGCCGCTCCCCCATGTGCGGACTACGCGCTAACCATCGCAGTGATTTATGAAAGTGGCCCGTCTTTTAAGCACCTTAATGAAAAGGAAAGTTTATACACTTTTACTTGGAGAGTTTTTTAAATGAAATTATGTCAAGAATATCAGAATAAATAATTTTAAACTTGGATTACTCGTACCTTTCCCCATTTCTTTAAATAGCACGGTAAGAGGGCAAACGCATAGAGAATTATGACAAAATATCAACCAGTATGCTTCTATAAATAAATCGACAGAAAATAAAAAGGGAAATACAGTTGCTAAATCACTAATAGCTTAGAGGGAAAATTGGATGAAGAGCGTTGCCACTCTTTAAACTTTGAAGAGTTTCCGGTTGTCGCTTGTTTCTCAAAGTCTTTCCCCCTGTTTCTTGAAATCTGAATGAGGCGTTAAACGCTGTGGAGATTGATGGAAGTGGCTTTTAACGATTACATAACGAAGGCAGAGGCGAGTTGCAAGTATCATCACAAATGGAAATCGCGAAAATTTTATGTATGTCAAAAAAGGATACAAGACATGTCAGACATAGTACTATTGTGTATGTTTGCGCGTGTGATAGGTTTTAAAACTAAAGATTTCTTTCTTTTATTTTACTTTCAATTTTCTTCTTACTAATAAAGGTTCGTTTCTTTCTGATTTTGAAGCAATTTATCCCAGTACATATGAAACAGATATTAAATTTATTTCTGCAATGCTCATTTATTTCTGCAAAGAGAATTGTCTAATACAGATGTGCAGTTTCGCATAAACACAATCCTTTGTCACCCTGCCGTGACACTTACATATACTGAACCAACATTCTAGACTGGAATAATAGGATTTTATAAAAGTTCTTTAATATTTAAAGTTCATATTTTATTTGTATGTCGATAAGTTTCCTTGTGCAAGGTATAACTTTTATAATCTTCCTAATATCATAAACGCGAAAATTGTTACTCTTTCACGTAAAAACTACTGAACTACATTTATCTAAAATGATCTGTCAGGAAACTGCGGCAGGCCAAATTCCATGCGAGCGAAGCCGCCGAGAAAACGAAGTTTGTGCTACTCGTAGGTATATACCCCATATATGACAGTATAATTTAAGTTTTCGTGAAGGGACTGCGTCCCTTCGACCTGACCTGATCGGTATATTAAATTTTGAGTGTCACATTAAACGTTAACTTATTTCTTATCATACTGTTCTATTGACGACTATCTTAACGCATTTCAGCGCTAACGCTGAAATTGCATTGTATAGAAAAATAATTGTAATGACAAAAACCGGTTTATCATATTGTAATTTGTTTTATAGTCATATCAGCTGTGGTAATGCCATTTACATGACATCAATTTATTTTTTATAATCCTCGTTGTTAGTCATGATTAGTCACTAACGCATTATTACTTATTTACGTCAGTTTTTTCATCACGTACATAGGTATATATTTTCACAAAAATAACTCAATAACAACCACTTATTAGTAAGCTACTTTTGTTTGTCTTTTGCATTTAAAGGAAGAATGATTAACGTTGACATGTCCATAAAGTGAATATTTCTGTACAAAATTCTTGTCATTCTGTAGATGAAACTTGGCGTGTAGTTGTCTACACGTCGTTTCGTTCCGTGCAATACACTTTTACGATTTCACGAACAAAACAGTATTTGTGAAATAGATAGAATCGTGTTTTATCTCCTTTATCAGTTGTTAAAGAACTCTACAGGTCACTACCTTTTTACAGGTCAATAACCTATGACAATTAATTTAAGAGCGTGGCAGCTTAAATCAATCACTATTTTATTGTTAGAAATATTTATAAGTTTTAATTAACCTAAAGTGCGAAAAAGAGGCAGCATTACTAACAACGAAGGCCGTTACCGCTTCACAGATGATATTAGAATACCAACAAGTGCTAAATGCCACAAAACAAAACTGTTTGAAACTTTTTGATAATTTTATGTAACCCTTGCACTACCCACTCCAGGTTTTCTTTTGAAATAAATAGAATGGAAATAATACTGTGACAATTGGTACCTACTATATTTTGAAGGTGAGTAAGGAATGGAAAGTTTTAATATTCATAATAAAGTTCTCTTAGGCACTTAAGACCTGCTTACCTGCAGGTAACTGGCGTAGCTATATCTGTAAATCTACTTATTCTTAGAACAGAAGAATATCAAAAAAAAAAAATACCAGCCGAATCGAGAACCTCCTACTTTTTGAAGTCGGTTAAAAACAGATAATGTATTTCGTTATATTTTATAGCTTAGCACAATATCCGTTTTTTTTTATCTCCAAATGAGATGTTTAAAAACTTTTTATTATAATTATAGCGGGACAAATCATAAAAACTATTAAATTATGAGGCTTAATTGTAAACAATTTCACACTTTAAATGTAAATGGTCGCGTGAAACACCATTACGCCGTCTAAATTAAAAGCAACGCTCTGAAATATACGACATTATAATGACACAGATAATAAGCTCATTGCTCTGAGTGCGTCAAAACGATGGTCTTCTAAAATCACCGCGGCCGTAATCGGGACTAACGCTATCTGAGAAATAAGTAAGAATGTCTTTAAGAGACAACGGGACCCTCTGCAAAGTTTTAATACTTTTAAGTTTTTTTCTGTTGTCGCCAAGGGATACAATACTAAACGGCGATTAATCTTAGTCCACTTAGTATAGCAATCGTAATATAATTTAGTGAATACAGAAAACATTAGTGCGGTCCTTAAAACATGGAATACTGTTTAAAAAATTATATACTTTTATAATATTAGTTGGGATAACATAATTGTAATTACTTCTATATTGATCGCAACATTTTCAAAACATTGCAATATACCTACTCGTATATATCTAATACGGTTTGAAATAGAATCAATGGTCTGAAGAAAACGAAGTTGGTTCGACTCCTATGGTGTCGCCAACATTCGTGAATAATCACAATCCATCTGCTGGCTTAGAAGGGCAATGGGTAAGGGCATTAAGGAGCAGATGGTTCATTTAACTTATTTAAATGCCATCTCTGCGTTCAGGTAAAAAAAATATGCAGATAATAGCTTTTATTTCGGTTCGAATGCTTTTATGGACTTTTTGAAAATTGCTATGGCGCTTAACCTCTCAACACCCCGCCTGGAAGCAAGCGCGTATGGCTCGAATATACGATGGAACTCTTTAACAGTTTCCACATTTCTCAGCTCTCTTAACTGATCTACATGGGTTATTAAATAAAAAAAAAGACAACACTTTAATCGAAACTTTTGCATCTCTACATTTATGTTCAACTAACACAAAACATTACGGGCACTTTATAAAAACTATTCAACATGTTACAAGTCCACTAAATGTTTTCACAACATTTCAAGGTGTTTAGGTCATTTGTTTTTATTTAGTCGGCTTCCTTGCTGGTTTATGCTTGGATGGTTGTACAGTAGTAAACGGCTGAACTTTCTAATTTTGTATTATACATGAAATATAAAAACAATCTGATTTCTTATATCATGAGAATAGAGTCGCCGCGGGTGACGACTTAACCTAATAATATATCAAATTTCCCGTCGTTTTTATTAAGAGTCTAGGAGATAACTTGTGTTATATATATTTTATATTACATGTCAACATGTCAGTAATAAATATATTAAAGACTTTTTAAGCCTCGGAGCAAGGCTAACGATAAAAATATGTGAAAGGTTTATGGAATTATACCCACTAATATTACATACTCAAACGTTATTTGCCACAAATGTCGCTCAAATAAACGCTTACGAAAGATGTTTTAAAAAAATTAAAATAAACTTGCGTTTGTCTAGGGTGCAGTGCGCTTAATAATTGTACAGACATTTAACTGACCATGTCTAAGGTGAAATGTAATTTTGAACAAAACAGTATTAGCTCGGAAACAATGTTCTCATAGACATAAGCTAGAAATGGTAAGAGAATTGACAGAGGCGCTTGGTCCACTTTTGAGTAATTCAATAAATTCTCAATGAAAGGGATCACTCACTTTTTTCCTACTCCATATAATATCGTATTCTAGTCGTCATAAAAAGGAACTCCATCCACCCGGCCCGGATATATTTGTGGCAATAATTCATGTAAGTATTCACACGTGTCGAACAAATCGTAAAATGGGATCGTTTGTCCGCATTTTTCAGTGTTGAGGACAGACCGTGCACTTAGTCCATGAACCGTAAAATGACGCAACTAAGTATGCGAAGTATTTGACTTGCTCATACTTTATTTGATGTGCTTAAGCTTTATAAACATTTCATCACATAATAAAAGTTTATTTCCAGTATTAAGTCCGGAATACTGATCGTGATAATATAATACAAAATATATATGCGCTGTTTCATGAGATTTCCGTTTTACCTTAATAAGTATACAAAATCGGTTCAGGTCAGCTTCAGCCTCATTCGAAGGAGCGCTGTTATACAATTGTTTGTCTTTCATAATTGTTTTCCTAAATCTAGATAAAGCTAAATAAAGATAAAGCTTGAGCTTAAACAGTCCATTTTATCTGGAGATGAACCAATTTGCGACGGACTTCCTTACGCCTGAAATCTACTTTTCAAGATTATTCTGATAATAACCGTTATCTATTATCAGGCATTTTTGACCAGAACGTAAAGTAAAGTTACACATTGTAAAGGCTTTAAGTATGCAGTAATGTTATATAGTCACGTAGCTTGATATTTGCAGAAACATTCCTGTGGCTGTAACTTCTTTATAGAGAAAAGAAAAACTGTTTTCAGAATTATATGACGTGTTTGTTATAACACAATGCAACAGTAGAAGAGATTGAACATCTTTCACTAGAATTGAATTCCATTGTTCAAAACACAATAGTTACCCGTGTCCACAAAAAGGAATCCCTCTCCACCCTTTGCTACGTGACCGTAGATAACGCATTTTTCAGTCCCTTTTAACTTTATCCTTTATGTTAATCTAAGGTCAACTCTTTATCACGTTTTTAATGGATTGGAGACGACGTGTTTTTTGATCCCTGGTTTGCAAACGTACGAATAAAATAGACTTTTTATTCACTTTCGGTTCTACCCGTTTAACCCACGTAATTATATAAAATGCTCTTATGTCTATCGCTTTATACCTTTAAATCCTAATGATAATTGATGGTAACTGTTCTTAAATATACAATATTATTTTAAAATAAAGTTGACTTCATCTCCTGTATTTTTTTTTTGGTTTAATGCGACCTTTTCACTTGATAACTGTAATAAAATGTATGACGTACGTATGTACATATAGGGCGAATTGGAAAGATGACGAGAGAAACACGTAACGCGCTTGACTGAAATGTCAATCTTATGTCACTCAAAGAAGCTTTCTCTTAAATAATAAAATCCTTTGTTCCTTGTTCTTCGGAAATTAAATAAAATTGTACATTCTTCTATATAAATGTGTACGGAGCCTTATGAATTGAAAGGTACAAGTATACTAATTACCAGTCTCGTAGCTGATATTTCCTATACGGCAGACATTTCTATGATTTGGCGAAATCTAAATTTTATTGTTTTCAATGTATTGAAAAAAAAACCGTTAAATACAATATGGTCTTTAGACTAGAGTGTTACTTTACCCAGTAAAATATTTTATGTATCATAAATGAAGACGAAGTACGTGTGAAACAAATAAATCATGCCAGTAGTAAAAGTCTGCAATGAATCGTAAAATTCGTACTCGAGCTGAAACTAGTTTTGAGATAATTTTAATTAACGGTTCCTGTACGCGCTTGAAATTTTCCTTCGTTGCGCTTATTAACAGTCTAGGCTGTAACAGTAATATTTCGCTTCTCTTTGTTGTTACAGGGGTTATCACCCAGAATAATAATGGAACAAAAGGTTGCTTTACATATTTCTTTATTTGAGTGACGGTAATTATTATCTTTAAGCGGGTGAAATAAGATGGAAGATTATTTGAGTCAGAAACCTTAAGGGGAATGCGGCACTACCTTGAAGACACCTCGTTATCTTGAAGGGAGGCTTGAAGGAATAATTATCAACGGAAAACAAAGAATATTGCAGAGGCGGTACTTCATTATTCTGTCGATATAAATAATACGACGTACCACATTATTTTTATCATTTTGAAAATAGAATGTCTTGCTAATTAAATAAAATAATTTACGCTAGTAATTCCAAGTAAGAAAATTAATGCGAGAAATACGCATTAATTTTCGTGCAGTACGTACGTGGTCAGTACCAATGTATGTTTGTCATTTAGAACTGTTCCTACTTTATGATCTTTTGGGTATATCTGAGCGATATTATTATAATAAAAGTGGAATATCATCCACTACTTCCATAATAATCCTTATCGCGCGAATTTTGGTTCTGTTAACCGACTGTGACGAACATTTCGGTCCTCTGGGAAATCAGTAAAGAAGCCGACAGATGTTAGAACCTGAAATGCAATGTCATTATCCACTTAACCTCTTTGTTCCAGCAATTCAAGCAGGATTAATACTTTTTTTGATGTTCAGGATCATTTATTACAATTTTAATAAGAATTATATGTTTATACTGGTTTGAGTTAGATGTTTATTATGTTTGAGTAATAGTGGTTCTGCGCTTTTATTTGTCCTTTGCAAAATTTAATAGTGTCCCATATGTCCATGGTGACAATGATAGATGATGGTTGGGCGATTGAGTTGCTCGCCTTACGTAAGAATATGAAAAGTTAAATATAGTTTGAGTGTGGCCAAGAATTCTCTATATCAAGAAGGATGTCATATAGACAATCTCTATGACATTATTATTAAATAAATGTATCTTCGCTGCAAAAGATGCACTTGGAGTACTTCTAATGATGATCAGAATGCTAAGTACTGAGTATGTTCTATGTTTATTATTTTATATGGCCGTTATTTGGCATAATGGAGCAATTGGCATATTTGGTTAGATCTGGCTACGACATACAACTTAACAAAACGATTACATACTCGTACCGCGCCAGAATGCAAAGTGTACAACGTGTTGTTGCATAATGTTCAATGTCTTACATAAGATCTATCTGCCGTAATATAATAATAATAATAACAATAATATATATTTATTTCAGACAGCGTCCATATTGCACTTACAAAATATTATATTATACATAACCAAATAAATTATAA
>DWQT01003895.1:0-11872 GCA_018244895.1 Myscelus amystis hages | reverse complement strand
AAAAACTATCGTACCAGCTCGATGCACAGAAGAGGAAAGACATTCGCAGTAATTTCAAGGACAACCCCGTGAACCGGGAGAAATGTATGGACATATCGGATTTGGTGTATAAGCGGGCAAATTCGGAAGCGTTCGTTTTCAGACCAATGAAAGAGACGGACGGACCACATCCAATCGGCTCGCCGAAAACGCCGGTATTCGATTTCCGACACAGAAACAAACACTCCGTATTCCAATTTCGACCCGAGAATTCTTAACAGCGATACTTATTATAAGCATGCGTGTATAATTAAGAGCACTGTTACCTGCATTTGTTTAAAATTTAATAAAAACGTCCGAAATTTCAGCCAATGGTTTAATTTCGTGGAATGTTTTTGCCAGAAATTATCGAATTGTCTTTCAGTCTCTTCAAGTTGCACCAGTAATCTGCAAATAATGTGAATAAGAGGTACTTTATTCGTCCTTGCTGGATTGTGCGTTAATTGAAACAAAATTGTCGTGTAAGCTTAAAAGGACTATTGGATATACGAGATGTTGGTAGTCGTTACCTTTCTACGGCGGCCACGTGGCTTATAATATTATAAGTAAGGTTTGGTTTTCGCACTTGCGTCAACAACTCTTCGCCTTGCGTGGTTGCCGACGCTAGTTCGGTTTTTAAAGCTTTATACCTGAAACAAATTTTAATTTTACACCATGTTCAATCAGTTTCAAGTTCATTTAATAAAATTTAAATTTCTTTAAGTTGGACACGCAGGTTTCTTATTATGAGAAAATGCGGTTAACGGTCAATGACCACGCGGATGGCATGCCAGTAGGCAGACTTCACAGCTTAAAGATATTTATGGAAAATCAAAAAGTGTATTGTTTTCCTGAAGGTTTATTATAACGAGTGACATTAAATTTAATCGTTTTATTAGCACAGAAAAACGAGTTCAAATCATTATATGTAGATAACTTTAAAGTAACAAATACTAATAACAACATATTATAAGATACCTAGTTTCTTGACAGTCTAATAATTCTTTGGTTTGTGTGGGATCATTGCCCATGTCGCAGTCCGCGATTTCGTGCATAAAGTCGTCTAGTTTCGTCGAGATTTCCTTCATTAGAGTGGAAAATTTCTCCAGGGCCTGAAACACAGTTTATTATCATTATACACATATTGCAAAGACCGTAAAAGTTATCGCACGGACAGGTGTCCTCAGTATTTCACAAGGCGATCAGCTCTTTATGAAACTCCCAAAATATCCACATACGTGGTTCAGTGCGCAAGAATAAATCATCATAAGCGTGTACTAATTCCTTAATATTCCAAAAACAAACTCAATTCCAGATTAGCATTTACAGATATACGTATTATATCTGTAAATGCTAATGTTAAAGAGATTGATGTAATTATTGCTGCGAATAAGAACGTCTATTAACTCTCGGTCAGTTGCCATAGAAACGGGTGATATAAGATGTGGGACAGCTAATTATTAATATCGGTACCGGCTAAAGAAAGCACGAGTGAGTGAATATCTGGGCTGCAATCGACACGCAAGTATTAAACGCTTGTATAGAAAAAGACGTACGTAGATGACTTGAATTCTATCTCGAACAAAGTAGTGAGTGGTGTCATACAATTATGTATCTTCCCCAATTCCTTAAGGTTAATAAGGTAATTAGTGCTAAGTAAGATACTATATTATTTAAAGTAACTACAACTATGATAATGGTACGAATTCAGAAAATGCATATCGCATATATTGAAGTTTCTAGAAGTCGTGTATTACCACCGAATAATCTAGAAGAATTGTCATCGAAATTTCTAGAAAGATCTCGATACAATTGTTACACATGTTAAAACGTGTATACGTCTTGGGTGTAAAAACTACTGAAATACTTACTAGTATATTATACACTAGTAATACTATTACTAAGTAGTATTGGTAGTACTACTAAGGTTTTCGGAATGGTGTGGCTTAGCATACCACACCAGGCTAAAGATTCCTTAATTCTTCTTATACAGGTTAATGTGTCAACTCACTATCCGTTGCTGGATCCACTCCGAATGCGAGTACTGCAGTTCCCCGCCCAGGTCCTGCGTCAGCTGCGACCTGTCGAAGTGCTCGTACAGCTCCTCTATAGACGAGCACACGAGCACTCGAAATTTGAATTCCTCTTTGAACAGCTTACTGCTCACTTCCGACAGCGCTTTCTGGAGGAAACTCGCCGGACGCAGCACGTATACGGTATGGATGATGCCGGGGAAGAACTCCTGAAATGTTAAATGGTTATTTGAGACTAGCTGACGGCAAACGTTGCTTTGCTATATAAATTATTTTTTATTGCCGCTCCTCTCCTATTCATCTAAGCGTGATGTCATATAGCCTATAGCCTTCCTCGATAAATGAGCTATCTAACACTGAAATAATTTTTCAAACCGGACCAATATTTCCTGAGATTAGCGCGTTCAAACTATCAAATAATCAAACAAACTCTTCAGCTTTATATTATTAGTATAGATTACTTGTGGCTTAGACCGCTTGTAATATCATTCCATACTAAACGTAAACGCAATTTATGCTGGAATCTAACTAAGAATCTCATAATTTTTGTAGAGATAATTTAAAAATGGAATTTGTTAGAATCCACGTTGCGTTTGCGTAGTTTTCGTAACTTTTTTTTCCAACGATTCACCTTCGGCCTTTTTTAAAATTTATTTATTTTTAAAAATCTTTAATGAACTTGACCACCACATGTTTAAAAAATGAAAAAGCTGCATACTTCGATATTGTAAGACCGTTTTTTTATTATTATCAGAGTTTTAATTTTATTTAACTATCACAAAATAACTCTCAAAACTTTTTGTGTAAGTGGGAATTAGTTATTCGTAAACAAGTATTGACATTATTAAAAACTTATTTCAATACTCACAGATATCCTAAGTAAAGCTGCTTTCACAGAGTTCCACCTGTCCTTTCTCCGATCTATTATTATATGGAAACCCATTTCCGCTTCTAGTAATCTGAAAAATAAGTATACAACCGTTATTACTGGAATACAATTAAAACTAATTTAAAAGATAACACACAATCTTAGCCAGTTTAAGTCAGGTAATAAATGTTTAACATATTTTATAGTATGAAATATTTATAACCTCTATTTTAAGAACCTGTAATTTATTAATAACTTCCTCGCTTACTTTTTAGCAAAAAAGAGTTCAACCATTTTATTCATTAGTTCGTAATAAAATCATTATAACTTCCTAACGGCATAAACCTTTCCGACCGTACAAAAGCTTTATTTAAAAAATCACAATTTTGTAGCCTTTTCTACATACGTTAAACTGGTTCTTACACAGCAAAATGTCATAAAAGGTTCAATTAAAAATCAGGGGCCGACAAAAAAAAAAGCATTGATCTTGATTGTACCACAATTATGTACCATTTCTGTTTCGTTCCGTTCTGATAAGCGCGCACGCCACCGCTCCACATGGCTATGCTGAATTAACGCCTCGCGGTCCAATGTGGACATGCCTTTATTCCATTAGACCGCTTATTATGACATTACAGATAGTTTCATCATTCCACTTTTTATAGTGAAATAGTTGTTACCGCGAATTCGCGTGCGCGATTATCTTAAAAAAACTTCTATGCGGTTTTTTTCTGGTATCTCCTTTAGGATTGTACTTGAAAAAGTTGAACTGGCCTGATATAAAGGTACAGCCATAATCATTTAAAAAGAAATTATTTAATTCATTAGGTATAATGAAAAAGAACAAATTTGAATTACTAAAACGCAAAAAATGCATTTGCTTTTTTATTAACTAAAAGTGTCAATCTAAAATTCTAGGTGCCTAACTTCCCAACCGACGCATTTTGATTCAATTTTTCTATCCCTGTTTAACCCCCTCGGGGGTGGAATTTTCAAATCTCCTTACTTAGTGCTCACTGACATAATTTAAAGGGCCTATTTGCAAATTTTCAGGACTCTATTCTGCGGTTCGGCTATGCATTAATTTCTGGATCAGTCAGTCATATCAGTGTTATAGATATTGATCCTCCTCTATGTATCCTCTCGCGTTGTCCACTTAATTATGTGAGACAACAAATAATTAATGAAACAATACAAACCTACTTCGAGTAAAACTCTAGTTGCGTTTTCTGTTCAGAAGCTCGTACGGGCACAGAATTCCGCAGCTTTAATTAGCAACGATATAGGCCATGGGTTTAACCTAGATTCCGCATTGATACGGGCGGCTCATTTTCCCTACTATCACTGAAGTCATACGTGAATGTCGCCTTTATCTATAAAAGCTTGTGCCTCACTGATATGAGAACAATTGAACGGTAAAATTACGAAGATAAAGAGCACATAGGGTAGGAAAAAAACTCGGTTTATCAGCGCGATACTCGCCTGCCCTGTCCGTAATCCATTAGGCTAAATTAATATTCCTTTACTGACATCATTTTCTAATTAGAGACAAAATAATATTGTATTCAAGCCCACTTGTACGACAATAAAGAAATATACCTATATGTTTAGATATGCCATGAATAAATAAATACAAAAACGCTAGTATTTTTGTCTGCCGACAAAATCGTACCTACCCATATTCAACGCAAGACAATGTTACATAATTAAAAACCCCGTTTTATTGTATTCAAAAGGAAATTGAACCTGTTATTATCGAGTTGTGATAAGAGAAACAACACAGTACGAATACTTATTTACTTCGAAATATCAACTGCGCGGAATGAGGACAACTTTAAATACATTTTTGTTTTATTTTGTTGTATTTTGTGTGCAATGAATTGTCACTTTATGTTCCAGAGAAAACCACCGGTTTCACCCAACCAGCTTCAAGCCACAGCAAATGAGGCTTCTCTAATGACGGAATAGTAATAGATATAGAAAACTATCTACTTGCGAATAACCAGTGCTAAATCCGTACGCGTTGTAAACAAACGAAATACGTTATGAGTATTTTAAACTCCTCTCATGAATATACGAGCATAATGCAATACACATCATAAATTAAAAAAGATATATTTTGGAAACAAAATAATAATGTTCACATCTGTAACAATATACTGGATTCTTCGTTATCAAAAAACGCGAAAATATTGACGAGGTCATTGCACTGTGGCCCTGTATGTCTTGACATTTCTTAATTTTTTCTAATATACGAGTACATATTACTGGCTGACAAAATTAAAAAAAAGATAATAAAACATATGTAAACACTGCCTGACAAAACTAAAAGAGAGAACAAAATACGTGTAAAGTGTTTTGTTACTGATACTGTCTTGTTACTGTCACTGTTACTGTTCTGTTACGTAGCTGTTACACTTACGAGGGGACCGAAGTGAGATAGAGCAGCAGTCTGCGGTACTCGGCGGGTGAGAGCGCGTGGAAGTTGTTGTTGTCGGGGAAGGTGACGAGCGGGCGGTGGTCGCGCGCCAGCCCGCCCGTGGCCAGCGCGTACTGCGGCAGCAGCAGCTCGCCCACATTCCGCCCTTCGTCGTTCTCGCTTCCGCAGCCGTCGCATTCCGCTTCTGCCAATTGTTACATACACTTACATGATCATCTACTATCAACATCGCAACAAACTCGATGTAAATATATTTTTTTTTCGTCCTAGGTACGAAACGGTTTCGCATTGATTTTAACTGAAATATATTATGTTAATTTTATTTTATTTTATTTATTTAATAATTTTAGTACACTGGGCAGCTCACAGAAACACATTAAATACTAATTAAGTAATATATATATAAGTATAGTTATGATTTTAGTCTAATTATTAAATTAAAATAATTGTTATTCTAAATGTATGTCATAAATTTGTACGCCGTAAAAGACAATAGATATAATAATTAGGTAATGTTTGTGCAATTAAACGTCTTTGCCTTTAATGGTTATAATAATTCACACACGGATTGTCCTAGGTGGGAATCGAACCCTGGGCCTTCAGTTCAGCGGTCGCGGTCTCTTACCATAAACCAAGAAGCCAGTCGATTTACAATTATAATTAATCTCTAACTATTAAAACTAAGAGACATTCTTTACATGAAACACACGCAAGCAACTAATTACATGTTTATGTATATTTGGAGTGTAAAACAGTGTGATTAACATAAAGAAGTATTTAATCAAAAATGTGTATGAATTAATTCGTTCACAATATAAATATTGCTGGTTAGAATAAGATGTTTCTGTGCGACTGCCAAAACATAATGCGGCTCAAACTCAAGATAATCTCGTGCCGAGAAGAATGATAGGCAGCTTTTGCCTATTATCTAGACGTAGATGCAGCGGGTGGAAATATGCGGACTTGAATGGAATGTCTGTGATGCCGAACGATTATTTGGGAAATTGGAACACGGCAATGCAGACACTGCCGTGTAACTGCTAATAAAAGCTCTTACTCCGATTAACAGGCCCATACATCGACTTTGTACATATCTCGAAACGTTTCTATTACATAATCTCTTATGTTATTACTATTTTTTTATTTATTTATTAAAGACGGAGTTAATGCTAGAAGTATTCTGTCTCTGTTACCTTTGGGCAGTTGTAACACTGCTACCATATATTTGTGTAGTAAATATATGTATTTATCTTATCTTATAATCATATTAATAGTATAAGGGTTTAAAGGTCGAAAATGCCATTAGTATGGGAAATTGAATTATTATTATTACAAATAAATTTACTCGTATACACATAAGACATATTCACTAACATATTTTGTTTACGAGACTTATCAGTGTATGCCAAAAACGTCGATTTTGAGAATACCTCTTCATATTTCTTCGGAATCTTCTTTACGTATCGGTGTGACTTCATGACCATAAATATAAGCCCTACAGGCAGGTATACATACGCGCTTCGTTATTTAAATAATATGACGTTTAATAAATGTAAATTTCGAAACAGACTTAAACCCTACAACGTATACGAAACTGTTCACAGCGACACTGATACGGGTGTCCTGACGCGAACTAATTGGTTTACGTCTCTCTTGGGAAATTTGTAAGAAGAAATCCCAACAACGGCCGATAAATCAACCAGATCCGTCTCGAGTGTAATTCATACATGAGCTTGTCCTTAAAGAATTCATTCTTCAGCCTGCCTTTGACCGGTCTCATGTTCATTAAATGGTTTAATAGAATTACTTTTAGGAGCTCTTGAGGTAAAATATTGTCATAAGTCGGGGCAAATTTCCGCATTGAGCCGCTTCTTTAACTCTCCCCTAGTAATATATTATTTTATATTAAACTTTATAATTTCGGTAAACTGCTAAAATATTCTCAAACTTGCCCCGTAAGCATATGCGAGAAATTAACAATGGAATAAGTGTGTACATACATGAACTGACAGCAATAAAAAATTATGAAACATTTTGACACAAAGAAGGTTACATAATCATTGTTAATTTTATTATGATCAAAAATGTCAACGATAACATTCGAAATTTGCGATTTTTGAAAATAGAATCGCACAGTCTGGCGTCCTAAAATTAAATTATATCAACGATGTGTGCTGAATTTGTCAAGGAGCCTTTGGCGCAAGCATAACGAGTTGACTTGCCAACGCTTTCTTGCTTTTATCCGTTTTGTAACAACGTTAGAACCTTTTAAATTCACTTTCCTCGTTACTAGAAGCATTACAAAGCGTTAACGTTTCTAAAATGTACTTTGCTGATAGAAATTAGCGTAAATTTGCGCATTTCGATCACTTGGTCCTACAGAGGACTACCCAATTCATTTACTGTGTGCAAATTTAGTCAATTGTGTTTGTGGGTGTAAGGAAATACGGATTTGCCAATAATAATATAAAGAATTCATAGCTAAACAATTAATTTTCGAAATGGGAATACGCCATGTTTGATGCAACACTTTGTTTATAAACAGATCGTTAAATGCATATACCAACAATATTATTAGAATACTAGTGCTTCTAATTGAAATGTTGATAGGTCGCAATTATTATCCGATATGCATTCAGCACATGAAAACGTTTTCGTCACACATCGCATTAAAAGGCTGTAACATTTTATCAGATTTTTGTGGTCGGCTACGAAAAGGCATATCGCGTGTTTCATTACCATTAATCTGATCCCACGGAATTCACGACGCACACAGAACAAATTAGAAGGGCACGTTCTAATCTTATATTCCCGTTTCGTCGGTAAATACGCGCGGAACACCCGTCCACCATTAGCACGAATGGAAATCCTGGCTCATTATGGAGACATTATCGTTCGAAAGGGAAAACGATGTATATTTTTTGTCTATTTAACGTTACAATACCTACTAATTTGTATTCAAAACAATATGGATATTCAAAAGGCAAAATTGAAACTTGTGTATCAGTGACAATACAAATTCAATCACACTCAGTCCCCAAAATGTAATGACTGTGACCGCGTGGAGGATGCCTATCATATAATAATGGAATGTGTTCGGAATGAGGTGGATAGGCGCATAGTTTTTAAAAATTATGAATTACTGAACGTCGGACTGTGTAATAGCGCCTTAGCATCTCCTTTAGGAGAGTTAGCTAAGGCCCTATATAAATTAGTTAAGTTTAAATAATGTGATGTGTGAATTTTATGTCAAATGTATGTTATGTTACAGTTGTGTTATGTTACAGAGCGACATGGCAAGTTGCCAAAGCTCTTTAAATAAAGAAAAAAAAAATTTACTAGCACTCAGTGATTATAATAATACAGAGATTAATTATTCTAAAAAAAATATTCTACTGTATCATAAATACAAGCAGTATACTCGTATAATATATATTTCATGGTTTATAAGCAAAGACATAAATCAATGCATTAAAAGTATTTTATTGATAATATTATATTATCAACAGTAGTCTATTTTTGAATATCATATAACCTTCATTGTTTGAAATCTAATTAGGTACTATAGGTATGCACAGACGATGAAATAGAGGCCAATACGATTAGTGGATGGACGCACTTTATTGGATTCCAGATTACGGTGAGCCAATGAAGTATTAACAGCTAAGCCAATAATTTTAGTTAACGCAATAAAAGTGGAATAAATTTCGAAACCATGATTATTTGAATAATGTTATAAATAGAACCTTTTCTATTCATTAAAGCGACTAAAAACATTTACAAATGAGTATATAAACAAATAGTTTTGAATTCAACCTTAAAGGTTATTAAAATAATTGTCAGTGTAATGTCTCAAACTGTTTATTTTAGCAACTGGTTTCAAGAGAGACATTTATAGTCTATTCATGATAAAAGTGAAATTGTGTACTTTAGGACGTTGTGTGGAAACTCAATGGCTTAGGCGAAAAACTTTTGTACATATATCGTTAAGTTATGATTTTTATTTCTAAGCTTAGGAAACAAAACGGATGTTGCTCGCTAATGGCGGTTACGAAATATGTAAAATTGATTCGATTTTCAAAGCTTAAGAGACATTACCGTCCCTTCTTTTCCTCGAGACGCAACAGGAATATTTGATTAGGCGTACCAAAGATAGCATTTTGAATTTTACGTGAGACTGTTTGGATCTGCTCCGATTTCAATGCAAAATTTTTCGTCACGTCAATTGATTGAATAGAAGTAAAATTTGTTTCTTTGTTTAATAAATCATAGATTTTACACAATTATAAAGTTGATCCAATACAACACAGAATATAATATAATATGTTTAAATATATGTAGTTATTGAATTATATTTTTCACAGAATTAAAAAGATTCGAAATGTTTAGTGGCACATTTTTTAAAATATATTTCTAAAGACCAACATATTTAAGATTGTTTAGATATACTAGATTTTTTTTGCCAAATTTTAATAGCTATCTTTGTTTCAGATGATGCCCGAGATCAAATTTTCCAAGTGCCCTCGAAGCGGTCGTTCATCTTTCATGTAATAATAAAGCATAAGTGGCGACTGTAAGGAGTGAAAGTAACATAATAGGAATAATAGACGCAACTAAAACTACGCTGTGTTGCATGCGATCTAAATGCCTTATACAAATGAAGTGTGCGCTGCTGTTTGCAGGCGCCGACTATGTTCGACTCGACCAAAGGCGCATTGCTTGTAGCGCCATCTCTTTCCAATAACTCGTGCTGGCTCAACAATAAAGGCTGGCCTTCTACATTTCCTGCTCCCGGTGATATACTAAAAGCCTTCTTTATATTTGCCTTGTCTATGGGAATTGTCTTTGGAAACCTTGTATTGATCTGCGTGCTGAATAATCGACGATATATCAAGTATATTGACAACCAGGTACGATTTATAGACCTCATGGTTATTATATATCTCTTCGATTTCTTAGAAAAAAATATATTATTACAGAGAGTATAAACAATACTCGAAGAAGTAGAAAAGGTCCTGCGTGAAAATCTAAAGTTTGATTAGCCTTAAAGATTGCTTTGTAAATTCAAATCAGAATACTTTCTATATATCTTTAATAGATTATTCGTTTAACATGATATCTACTAGTGTAGTATAAGACACTGTAGTGTTTATATTCAATTGCTAATATTTGCTCAGATTTATTAGTGAGAATGAAGAAATGTATTTTGATCAATAACTTTGTTTTTCGTTTTCTGTTTTCGCAGCCAAGGTATCTTTTAACTTCTCTGGCGTTGAACGATTTATTCACGGGCATTCTGATTGCGCCTGTGGCTCTCCTGCCAGCTTTGTACAAGTGTTGGCCCTACGGCGAAATATTTTGTCAAATTCAGGTAAACTAAACGCATATAAGAGAACTTAAGAAATATATTAAATGTACTTAGATGACCTCTTACTTCAAGACCTTGGCTTTCAATCGGCCCTTGTCAGGAATATTATGAAAAAGTATCCGTGCATAAGATTCGAACCGATAATGATTAGAGTAAATATGTATCCCGCGTAATTAACGAAATAACCGAGGAGATAATTTGTGACACACCGATTCTATTTCCGGTGTTATTTGTTAACAAAATTTGAAAACAAAATGGGGCATAATAAATGAAATTATATTCTATGAAATTTCACGAGTATTCCTTAATCCTGTTAGACCTAGACGAAGCTTCAAAGTCCTTGTAAACTTTATTTAAACAAGAGATGAAGAGAAAATGAGTAAAGTTGGTACTGGGAAAAAAGTTCCCAATTGAGTAGGCGAAGTTAAAAGGTAATCGGATGCTAGGGATAAGAGTGTTTGGTACGGATACCAATTTATTTTATTTTACTGAAGTCCTTGTATTTACATTTGATGTTGTTTTTGTTTTGGCTACCAAGTTGGTTTTAATGAGATTCCCTTGATTCTTCGACGAAATTCTAAATGTGCTGTAATAATGTAAGAGATGCGTAATAAAGGATCGCCAACGCCATTGTGGTATCTCTTTTGATGATACGCTGAAAGTTTGGCCGTTTAAAAGACTTATTGTTGGGAAACGCTGACTGCACGTCATTGGCGGACAATGAAATCGTTAAAACTTCACGGTTACGGCTCTTAATTCTTTATCGTTGATGGCTTATTTAGTGACTGTGCACAAAGTTTTCGACGAAGCGAGTTTAAACTTTTGCAAGTTATCGAACCTTGAACATTGTTAACAATTGCTCAGGGGAAATTTTGTGTTACAGGCCCTTTTGAGGGGAGCAGTGAGTCAACAAAGCGCCGTAATTTTAGTCTGTATGGCGATAGACAGATATTTATACTTGTTGCATCCGAATACTTATCAGAAGCATTCAAGTAAGAAGGTAAATCGGTTTTATTCTCTCTTTTACTTTTTTTTTATAATATGGAAGTAGAAGACGGGCATGCAGTTCACCTGATGGTAAGTGGCTACTGCCGCCCATGGACATTTGTAATCGACCCCAGATAAAATTAGATTCCTATCTCAGG
>DWQT01003894.1:0-11873 GCA_018244895.1 Myscelus amystis hages | reverse complement strand
GTGTTCATACAGAGACATTCGATGTATACACTGAGTGTACGGTGTATAGTGTCGTAGTCTGAACCGGCCTTAACACTTTTAGTGACTTTAACACTACACAATTACAGTCAAATACAAATAGTAGACAATGTTACTTGTAACGCACAGCGAAACTGGTTTCGAGCTTAATAGCATTTTCAATTTCAGTATGTCCTATTTTAGTGGCTGCTCACATTGGTCATTGGTCAGTACACTGTAGTAGCGATGCGATGTGCGTTCGTGTTCTAGTCAACTGCTAGCATTCCGTAGTCGACCGTCTAATTCAATACACTAGCGGTATAGCAACGATTGCAAATTAAAGATTTTTCATGTGACACCTTGTTATAAATTCAAAGACATATTCCAGCATGACTTCCTATCTTACGGCTGAGTCAATATGAATTTCGCGTTTTATTATTAAATTTGCTTAATACCGCATTTTCCTCTGAATTGAATATTGTTCATTGATTCTGTACAATAGGTACAGTACATGGCATATTTGAATCAATAGACCAAAATAAAAAAAAAATTGCCCTATGTACATAGTACGAAAAAAATAACGAATACCAATATATACCAATCTACAATGTCACGTTCGTGGCTTGCGGAGGCCACATTCAGTCTATTTAGGTGCAAAATATTAGCGGATGCCTACGTGGGCCGGTTTCCCTTAATATCACGCACGTTAAATGTAATAGGTGGATTTGCCGAAGAACCACGCAGTAGACTCTGCGAAAATGTTGTGTAACAAGTTGTAATATTCGTATTAGGGTTTTTCATACATTTATATTGATATTATAAATGCAAAAACACACGGTCTGCCCGTTGCTAGATTTAGATTTCGTGGTCGTGACTATTTAATGCTAACTAATCAACTGATGTTCTTATTAACATTTAATATTTCACGTGTAAAGTTTCTAGTGATAATTCGTAATTCGTGGTTAAAACCTTCTGGCCAGGGGCTAGTTGTGACGGCTATTTCAAAAACAAGTTAAAATATAAGACGCCGAATATATATTTCGTTACAATATAAAAACAGTGCAGACATATATCGTATTCAGTCACCTATACTAATAATATAAAGCTGAAGAGTTTGTTTGATTGTCAGGAAATATTGGTCCGATTTGAAAAATTATTTCTGTGTTAGATGGCTCATTTATCAAGGAAAACTATAGGTTATCACTTAACATCACGCTAAGATTAATAGGAGAGGAGCAGCAATAAAAAATATTGCGACAACGGCAAAATCATTTATATGGCAAAGCAGCGTTTGCGGGGACAGCTATAGAATATACGAGTAAGATTGAAATACGTATACATAAGAATAGAGAAGGCCTATATATAGCAACTTGCCACTTAGCTCATAAGAAGTTTAACTCATATTAACAGTACACAACCGCACATGCAACTACAGAGCTATATAACTATTCTACGAAAGCACACACACTAAGAAACTAAATGATTTCTTGAATTACAATCGCATAAAATATTAAAAGGCATTTCGTAATGAGCGTTCGCTAATGGCGAAAATATACCGGTATCATGATGTCACTTGAAAGAAACACTTTTGAAATTCGATCTCAATATCGTATAAACATTAAAATAAATTAAGCTCCACGCCTAATTGTATCCATTCGTATCGACCATTTGTAAATGTACGCTAATTGGACGCCAGGGCCACTTCGGAGCTTCGAGAGCTTTCAAACGATTATTATAACGGTCGTAATATTTACGAAGTCGTTATGAAAGGTTCATCACTGCGAAACAGCTGTTTGATATGTAAATCATTCTGGATACAACGGGCCTACCTGTCTTGTACTGTAACGAAACGAAATGTATATATCACGCTTCAGGAATCAAATTACACGTGGATATTGTTCATTCGATGTTTCATAAATACATTGGTGAAAGAACGTATTAATTATCGTTTCGTTTCCGCATTAAGTATGAACACTCTAATGTGTTTTTAAGTGTTCGGTATGTTAGTTTTATCAGTCATAATGCAACTGCCGACAATTAGAGGTTGCGCAAGCACAAAAGTACCTACACGGCGCATTCTTGTATCTCCGCAATGAATACGATATCCAGTGTTAAGGAAAAATATTGGCGGATTGTGAGAATTTTTGAACGGCGTAGGCATGAAAATATTACGAGCACGTCGAACGATTGGGTTCAAACAAGCCAGCTATTCACCGTAAGCCACTGCCTGACTACGTAATTCTATCGAATCTTTCATCATACGGGTATATATAATACGGATACTCGCCCGAAACGGTGGAAAACGTTATTTTTTATACTTCATACTATACTATTATCACTCGAATAAGTTGACCATGAAAAGCGAGTGGTGAGGGAATATTTGAAACGATTAGGTTTTTCATAATGAATAAATTAACAAGTGTTTATACGACCAAAATAAAAGAGTTGATGAAAACGACCTCGCTATAAAAGTGACTTCTCATGTCGCGCAATAATACAGAATCTCCCCTGAAAATACGAAACAATTATTGAAAAGGTATGTGTCATGCTATAAATACTAATTGCTGACGTACAAATACTTCAACTTTCAACAGGATAAGGGTTCGGTCATTTTAAGTGATATTTTTTGTTTGCAAAATCAACATGTTTTTTTTTTCTTTTTTTTTATAATATGGAAGTAGAAGACGAGCATGCAGTTCACCTGATGGTAAGTGGCTACAGCCGCCCATGGACATTTGTAATCGACCCCGGATAAGATTAGGTTCCTATCTCGGGTCGACCACAGATGCGCCTCTACCCCTGAGGACTGAGCTGGAATGCCTCGAAAAAGTATGTCTCCCTTACCACACCCTTCAAACCAGAACCCAGCAGCGCTTGACACTGCTGTTATAAGGCAGGAACAGGTGTGGGTTTATATTATTCCCGTATACTTTGATATACTTTTGCACTTAAATCTCATAAAACAGAACTCGTGAGAGTGTTCTGTGACAGCTGTCTATTCCTCCTCTCATTTATTTATTCGTGCATTACATTCGCTTGTTGAGTGAGAAAATAAGAATAGCTTCTATATACCTGCACATAAAATAATTGTTAAAATGATACTTGAATACCCAGCTGAATAAAATATTACCACTTCTAACTCCATAAGAGATATGAGATAAAAAAAAGGATTATCACATTTTATTATTAACGCTCGTCTTGGAGGTGAGTGGCCGGTAAAAGCAAATTTTTATGAGCGTTAAAGAACTAGAAATTCACTAGAAACCCGTAAATCGAATGCACTATGTATGTTGCTGGCGAGATCCGTGCTTAGGGGATTCCAGGAAACATATAATCCGAACAATTCTCTTTCTTTACGTGTACGCGTTGGAGAAGCGTGTTTGAGTATGCCCCAGGGATTACCCTAGTTGCAGCAGAAACTCATACTCAGCGGTGGGAAGTACATAAATAAATTCATTGATTCATAGTAAGATACGAGTACACATGAATAAGGATTAATATAAAGCAATTTATCTATCCCGAATTAGTTATCGGTTTATTAAGAAGAGTCATTATGTACATAATATTCTTATCGATTACATTACGAGAAAATTAGGTTCGTCTCATTGACAATTATTATGGGATTTCGTTATTATTAAGGTCGATCCACACTACGAAAATAAATGTGTATCACTCGGTCGTATACCAGTTACATTGAATCCTCTACATATTTTATCTGATTCTATGTAATTTAAAAGGCGTATCAATTTTTCGGAGACCGCACGCAGAGCCGGATGTGTGTTAATTGAAATATTCTCATTGGGAATGATAAATTACTTCGGCGGAATGAGAGTGGCGTATGAATAATTCGATGACATTCATGTCTCTGCGTGAAAGAAAGTTGAAGCGTTCTTGTTCGAATAACAGACGTCTTTTGGAGACGCCAGCGATATGGAAGCGCGGTAGCGAAGAGTATAGGGTCTTTTATTGGCCGAGCAAACATCAATATCGCGTAATATTACTCGGTCTATTCTAGGCTAAGTTGTGTGTACAGCTCATTTTGGCGGTGAGTTAGCAACACAGTGAACAAGTTATGATGACTGGAAAATAAATCTCATTACGAGATTGCTGAAAAACAAACGAATGTCTATATCTGTGTTACTAACGGATGTTAATATTGAAATTAAAATATGTTCTGTATTCGACTTGGTATTTGAAGATAATTGTTTAAAACAGGTCCAAAACGGAACGGTATTTGTTGGAGGTGCTTAGAGATAATTTATAATCTGTGGCCTAACGCTACCTCCCATGTCCTCTACGTAATTATTTTTACCTGAAATATTTTTGGTTTATATGGATGGGTCTGCTCTGGCATGCGCTCAAATTTTACGAAATTCCATGTTAGAGATACTGTATATGTACATATTTCGCCTTTGTCATCTGTTCCCTGGATAAAAGAGGAGAAAAGCTATATACACATTAGTATATATAATAGCTTACATACTTTTTGTGAATCTTTTCAAACACATCAAAATTAAATGTGTGTGTGAACATAATACTTGTTTATTTTGTCGTCCCATTGCGTAACATTTTAATTTGGTCGCATTATAACAAGAGACAATTCGTGTCATCAAAGATAAGCCAATATACATACGTGCACTTTTGATTCCGTAGACAAGTATAGTTTCGTTTACTAAAAATATTTATGCTATTAAGGAAACTTACGATTACAAATGTTTCTTTGAATTTCCATATCAATGCCATACTTTTCTCGGGCAGCAAAAGGGGCGCAGCTGCTAATCGAAGTCAAAATGACAAGAGACGCCCTAATCAAATAGGACTGTTTGTTGGTACGCAATGTTTGTTTATCACTAAGTTATTAAAGGAACAGTGGACGTGGGAGTTGTTGGAGCATTGACTAACATAACCCACAATTACAAAGTCGTTCCTTACAACGCCCGCGGGAAGGGGACCCCATAACTTCTCAACCGTTGATATCTACTGGCGTGCGTTTGAAGTTTACAACGTAGTAAATACCTCGGTAATTTCATGCACGTAAGAAGTATATAGACCTTTGGCTTCCGCAAAGCTTTGTGCTTTGGATTCAAGTTGAAAATCTGCTGGAATATACCTGTAATGATGTTACCAAAACGCTGTAATTTGACATTAGCTTCAAGGTATTTCCACACTGGCAAAATATGGAAAATTCCTGAAACATTCCCCATATACATGCCACGGACATTTGGTCACAAATTTTCCGTGACCTCACTAGTTTGCACTGTCTCCTCCTCTTGTCTCCTCTCCTCCTGCGGAAGGTCTGGAGCATTATCTGCCATCCTGCTCTAATACCTACGGTTTGACAGGGACAAGAGTTAGTGGCCGATCACATTGATAATTTTGTACCTTTAATATTTCCGCTGAGGCTTACCAATGATCGCTGACGCATCATCAGGATCTTTGAGCCTACTACAGTCGAGGTTGCTTCGCTTTACAAGTGGTTTATAATCAGCTTCCCCCATTAAGGCGACGACCATTTCTCCAACCCAACCGATACAATTGGGGGCAAATAAAAACATACATATATATCTGTTTTTAATTTAAACTTTGAAACAGAATGTGCTCGGACATTTAATTATTAATCAAGTTCATTTGTAACACGCGCGTTCGGACACAATTGATTGAGCCATTATAATTAAGAGACTTTTTCATGTTTATTGATTACGATCATCAATTACATTGTTCCTATTCAGATGCAGGGTGATATTAATTCGGAATGTATTTGTTTGTGTAATTAACAACGTTTTTTGCGCCGTTTTCATTTCATGCTTCGTAATTGCACCGACAACGATATGTAAGTACTTGTTAGGGCTGCCCCGTGAAACGTTTTTTATACGCTAATGTAGCGATAAATTTCTTTGTGCAGTATAAGCTGTCGTTACATACATGTAACATATCCTACAGGTCGGCTTTTAGAGATAAATGTCTATTAAATACTTTTATATTATATATTATATTTTTATTTAAATGCATCGTCCACCTTTTCAATCGGCTGTATCGAAACAGGTGGGAGGAGATATTACAGCAATTAAGTGTGTTTTATGAAACAATATTCTTTAATCTGTTAAATTTTATTTGCAACAATGATTATTGCCAACCCTACTAAGTATCATTGATGGAGGGCACAAATACGATCATGATATTTAAACGTACAAAAAACGTTAATCATATGAATAATTATCTGTATGCAAAATAAGATTGAAATGTATATCTCTGATGTCAAAATAAAAGAGCTTTAAACCTATATATGTGAGTATATACAGCCAGCAAAAAAATACAGAAAATGTTCTGTCTGTCTGATGTTTACTGCCAGTTAGCTGATATTACTAGGAATAACTTAGGCTATTCTTAATAATAACTTTTTCAAATACTTCCCGACAAACTTTGCGTACAAAATTCAAATCACAGTCTGACATATGTGCATATTTCGTCACATTTTAATCCGACATAATCATACAAGTTGCAATTAATTATAACCCCCTTGCATAAATAAGGAAAAGTGGTATCAGTTTTCAGTATAGATTACTCACTTTCCCTCGTTGACCACAAGAATTCGTATCTACGTATCTATGTAGATCGTGAGCAGGTGATAATAACTACTCGAAGCTGTTACACTTAGAATTCTTCCATATTTTAAATATTTAACTATGTACAAAACTCAAAGCGACTTTTACATTTTCGAATGAAACGCCTGATGTGTAAATCAACTAATATATAATAACATATTACTTATGTAATGTAATGCGAATTAATTAGGACAGGATATTGGAAACGTATGGAAGTGTCTAAATTATTAAACTTGATACATTTACGAAAGATTAATTTGAATTCCATCGCTAATGTAGCCACACTTGAGGCGGTCCTCCATGGTCTGATTCCAGCGTTCGTTCCATCACTGACCACCATGTAGTCAGTCTGCTAGCTACACAAAGTATATGGAATAAATAATAAAAATTACTCGTTCTACCCCCATTAACAGAAATCCCAACGGTCACATAGACGAACCTCTTATTGAATATTAGCGTGAAAATATTCGTTTTATTTTATAATCTCTTATTATAACAGCAGACATATTATACTTAGGGTACTTGTCAAAATGCGTCTTACTTAGGATACCATTAATAAATTTGCTTACATAAATATGTATATTACATCTAAAAATAATCAACCCACCTATTAATTAACTGTCAAAGAATAAAAATGGCGGACGTTAAATGATACTCGCCTTTGACGGCGCCAATTAATAAATATTAGGTACTAAACGAATATAAAGTTTTATTTAGAAATATTATTTATAAAAGTCGATTTCGATAAACGGAACTGTATACCTACCGTTTTATATATGTAGGTTTATTATTTCTGTTATTAACATTAATTTATATTAATGTTCAGAATAAAAGTTTCCTTTCAATACAAATCCATTTCAATAAGAAATACACTTGTTTTAGGTTTTCATTGCCCTTAAACAAATACCCGGTAAGCGTTTGCTGTTTAAGACATTGTAGAAAATGTCCAAAGAGAAATATACGATTTTCCAGCCATGCCAGCATCTGACGCGAAATTCAAAAGTGCATTAAAACAGTAGCGCGGGCATAAGAAATCTGGCAAGAATGGTCGTTGAAAATATGCTTACAATTTTGACAACGGTTTCTGGCTGGATTCCATACCAATTTATGAATAAAAGGAACGACTTATTCGAAAACATTTTTCTTGGCAACACTTCCATTGCGAGTGGGGCACTGGGAACGTCTTCTACCGTCTATTTTACCGGGCTTGTAGGTGGATTGCGAAAGACTCTGTAATACACAAGAGATGACTAGTCACTTGTGTAAAGACAAAACGGTATAGAAATATCTAGAGACGCTAGAAATGTGCGAATAATAATTTATCAGAACGTGACATAAAATTAGCGGGCAACAACTTGCTCCTGTCGTAAACGACGTGAAATTGAAAGGGTGATATCTTGAATGAACAGGCGGGGCGATAACCAACGGTACCTTTTACACGTATTAACGGTTCAACGGGGGCGAAGCGTTAACTGTTATTACCTTTACCTTTTCCATACTGATTCAATTTCCGATTTGTTAATAAAATCAACGGTAATTTCTCTTAATGCAATCATTTCGTTTCCACAGCTCATCGTATACTGATATCGTTCATACCGCTGTAGATCCTTTAGAAATCCTCTTTGACCCTCTAGAGGCCTAAACTTTGGGAAATCCGTTCTCAGCGGCCGCTTATGTTAAATGAAGGGTGGATCTTAGGATTCAATTTTATGCATTCGGCTTATCTATGTTATTTCACTGCGTACTTTATCTTTTTTTTTTCTTTTTATTAAAATGTTTTGATAGTTCATTTAAAATTTATAAACAATACATAGATAAGTTAAGAATGTGCTAATAATGTTTTTCTTTCCGTTTCAGTTGAAATTGAGGAGAAAATGTATTTACGAGTACATGACAGTTCGATTTTCAAAAATTATTCACGAATAAAATCCATTTTCCATTCGGTTTAAAAATAATACAATTTCGGTATATATGTACATACTCGTAGGTACTCTGTATGAGAACAAGAAAGGTAAGGTCCCTAACGATTTTAGGATTTCTTAGCCAATCCTATTAAAGAGGCAGCGTGCGGCACGAGTGTTATCTATGGCCCAAATAAATATATCATGAAAAGAAAAACAAGGGTCAATAAATGGGCATGGTAGGTAACTTATTGGCTATAAAACCCAATCGATCAGTGCGTGAAAGCGCCCAGGCCTTCGTAGAGGCTATCTTCAATCTAGCCAAGGTTACTTGAATTATTCTTCCATTTGGTGGCCATAAAAAACATCTGCTGAGACAAAGACAGTGTCGTAACGATGCGATCATAACGGGACATATTTACATTATTTTTCTGTTATGTCCGCTTAAGAACGGTATCTTATATACAGATGCTACGCTTTTCCTTTTGTGATGTAACGAAAATAGAGACGTGAACTTCCATTTGAAATTATAATAATTTTAAAGGGTTAAATAAGTTTTGTAATCCGGATATGTTTCTCAAGTAAACCTATAGTTCATTTTCTTAATATTAATAAATGGAATATAACAAGTCAATATTAAAAATATAAATAATATGAAAAAATCTAATCGCTTAAGCGATTCATTTATTCCCTTAACGAAAATCCCCTATCATCCAACCTTTGAGTTCTTACAAATTCAACGCCATTTTACGAACATATTATTTTTTTTCTAATAAAACGCTTTTAAAATTCTTCAACCATTCACATTCATAGACGTGGGAGTGTGTAATAGAAATTTGTAATATAAAATCGCAAAAATGGCGCTGCAGGTCGCTGGCATATTAATGAATATTTTCGAAAATATATAACTGAAACCTTTAAAGGAATCTTCTCATTGGTTTTATATATAACCACTGACAATACAACCAACCGTCAGACGCCTCCACCCACCTTCCTTACGTTGCATACGGTTTTAAAATTAAACACCATTCGCTACAACAGTGACGAAAACCTTGTGATTAAAACTGTACACCTTACAATTATCCATAGTATTCTTAGGATTATAATCCAATAGATATCATCCAGCTATGTTATTGGTGATATTCTTATTGTGTTTAGTATTTACCTTGTATTAACACAATTAATGTATCGTATTATGTACCGAACTAGTAAACTGAAAACAATTGACGGTACTCTGTAAAAATATCCGGTTTATCTATTACACATGTAAAAGTACCCGGGAACGTTCGCAATGCAATATTTAAACAAATACGAATGGAAAAGCAACGTACTTGTTTAAATTAATTTCATTTTTACTAAGAAGCGTGCATTTTAAAGTGATATTATAAAGCAAAAAACTAGGTTTTTTTTTCCTAATAAATTGGACTACGCTTTCAAGATTTTATCTGACGCCGAGCGACGCCGCGGAATAAGATGGATAACGTTTGCTAAGAAGAAACCTCTCCATTCCAATCTGATAAATGTTCAGGTAACAGAAAATAACAGTTAGAGAAGGGAATTTAATGATTTGTCGTGACAAAAACATGTACCTACTCCGCAGCAGTCAATCTCGTTATTTGAAAACGAATAAGATAAAAATTATATGTCTTCCTTGTTGCGTATTGTGTTTTGGGTCAAACAGATTTTTCCTCGTAAACGTACTTTTTAGGTTGCGTAGTAACTTCGAAGAAAAATCAATTAGATCGGTACTTAGCTTATTGCATCGGGTAGCGGAGTTATCGAAGACTTTGGAAATGTTTGTACCAGGGTAGCATTAAATCTTTTAAAGTGTTACCTTGTGTGATAAATGCACTGACCACAAAACTGACTTTCACGTCACAAACTGTTTTCGGTTCTTGGACAGACTTTCATATGCTGAAGACATTTATTCTAATCGATGCTATAAAATGTTTTACGCGATAAATCCTATTGTGGAGTTGTGATTGCGTTTCTTAAAACCTAAAACATTCATAGTTATTGTCACTGTGTCTTTATAACTCGGGACTGGAATCTACAGAATCTCCTGCCTGTCTTAAGAGGCGACGGAGAGAAGGCTTCCGAGGTTATGGAGGAGAGGGAACTTGAACCGTTCAGATGTCGGCACGGATGACGGCATGTGGGGCTGCATGCCGTCGCAAGCAGAGGAAGTCACGAACCAGACTGCGAAATCAAAGCGCGGCAGTACATTTTCAAGGTTTCTCCCGACGCGCATAAATATATATGTATGTATACGAGTGAACGCAAGCAATCCTTTCGTGCAATTGATGTCTACAGCTAAATCGTTTGGTAGAGGCATTCAAAGTCCAATGGTTGTACCAGGACACATTTATGCGTTTAGTCTAGATTTTTAATTATTAAAAAGCACTACAGTAACACTAGATCCCTGCTAAGAATAGTAATTCCCTACTATAATAGGTTCTATCCGGCTATTCTTCAATCCAACTATCCAGTTAACTATTCATCCCTTCAACCATTCATCCATTAATCCATTCATCTACTCATCCATTCCTCCATTAATCCATTCATCTACTCATCCATTCCTCCATTCATCCATTCTTCATTTCATATATTCATGCATCTATTCATCCATTCATCCATTCTTCTATTCCTCCATTCATCCAGGCATCCATCCATCCACCCATTCATTCAGTCATCTATTTATCCGTTCATAAATCCATCCATCCATCCATTAATTCATCCATTCATCCATCCATGCATTGATACCGACGTCACTGAGTCGCTGAGCAATGGGCGCTAACTAGTAACTGCTTTAGTTACGCAAACACACGAGCATCCGAGGGCCCTTCCATCTATACGTTTCAAGTGGTTGATCAATTAGTTCAACCCTCAAATGCATCTCAATCTACAACTGTCTGGACTAAATCATTATTAGGCACACACAATCGAATCCGGGTGCCTGGAATCGGATTTATCCGTAATTCAACACACAACACACATATTTATATATAGATTATATAAATATATACATTATATGACTGATATAATCAGCGGTGTATGTTTGCTAGTTTGATTGAAGTAAATAGTACACCGCACCGAGTCAAATCAAATGTAGTACGGTTTCGTAAACAAGTTTACAATCAATAGATGTTGACATCGGTTTCTGTGTTGGGTTAGCTTAATGTTGTATGAGGAACTCATTTGTTATTTATGTATGTCTGTTAAAACAGATTTTGTGTGCGCTATGTGTATTGATTGTGTTAAGGCCGGTTCAGACTACGACACTATACACCGTACATTCAGTGTATACATCGAATATCTCTGTATGAACACGAGTGTCTGTAATTGGTAAATTTATTGTGACACAATATTTATT
>DWQT01003893.1:0-11874 GCA_018244895.1 Myscelus amystis hages | reverse complement strand
AAAAACCGCATCAAAATCCGTTGCGTAGTTTTAAAGATCTACGCATACATAGGGACAGGAAGCGAAAGCGACTTTGTCTTATACTATGTAAAGAAGATGTTATACTCGTTTCTTCAAAGTATCATCACTCACCCGTTTGTTTACGGATTTCTTGTTTATTTTAAGCCTAAAAATTATGTTAGTAAAACGTAAACTTGGCATTAAATATATTATGAACGTGAAATTATTGTACATCTTACATGATTGATTAATACTTTTATATGAAGTTTAATATATTTAAACATATTTTGTTTTGTAGGCTGATGTACTTCATATAAATGCCACTCATCACTTATATTGCAAACAAACACTTCTCGATACAGTTAGCTGGTCACCTGTGTGCATACTCGTATTATGTTGTTCGCGGTTGCTTCGGCGCGGGTTGGGCGGCTCTTAGGATTAGTGGCTTCCACCTCTCCTTTGTGCTACGTACGGGGTTGGCGTTTCTACATACTGGAATGGGTGGCTTGTCTCGTGTTAAAGAACCAAATGTAACCAAATTAAGGAAACATAAGTATGCCATGCGTTCTTTCATGATACATATTATTTTTAAAGTATGTCGACAGTTTTTTGTTTTTCCACCTCTTTTGCATTCAAGCGGGTGCAAACTTTATCATTATATTATAGTATACCCCGCCGATAAGTGCTGGTCGGCAGACTTACAAGCTTTAGAGATAATCATGAAGCATTCTGATGATGAACAATTTACTTTGTAGGTAAATGTGGAATGATCGGAACCCAAAGTCCCACCAAATGGCGCGTTAAAACTAAAACCATTCCGCCGTTATTGCTCGTAAACCTAAAATTCCCTTTGAAGGGTTAAAGCCCTAAACATAAAAGAAATTGCGGCATTAATCGAGATATAATTTGGTATTAATGACAGTAACAATAAACATTTAACTATCAGCACACAGAGCAGATGATACAGAGAGTGCAAGTTAGGTATAATAACTTTGAAACAGAACTCCTTTTGGTACAGACAAAATGTAATTTACTCTGTCCAACTATGGAGCAATCCAACAAACACTTTTCTGCAGATTTTTTATGTAAGTACTCATATAATATTTCTCTGCATTGTAAAGACGTGGTATTCAACTCAAAATGGGATTGACCTGACGCGAAGCATAACTTCTTTAAATATCTTAGTCCACGATAAAAGTAACGTATGAAAGAATATGGTGCGTTCAACTGGAAACAAAATTATGCAAAGCTACTTGATATTCAATTTCTTATTGGAGACATCGCAAATTACAGATAATTGGATTGGGATCATTATAGAGTCATGATTTATAGGAAAAAAGAAGAAACTAAGTAATTGACTGACTTTCTGTTCAAACGTCAAAACAGCTGAATTGGAGTTGGAAAAGGTTCTTTATATGTAAGTGAACACTCGAAAGGGAATTTTGTATTGATATTTGGAGGGGGCGGAAGGAGAGGGGGTTAATAGAGTAGTAGTTTGTGTGATAGTTTGTTATGTTTGCAGTAAGTAATAGTACGAGAAGTAGTGAAAAAATCGCAAGTTGTATGTAATGTTCTGGATACAAATTAAACGATATTTTATCATTTTTAAACGAAGTTTAAATAATGTTCATTACAAATAGTCGTATTTTGCGTGAGCGATAAATAGTAATATTTCGCGCTAATTAACCACATAACGTCGTGAATGTTTGACGTGGGCGCTCGTGCGTCTATTGTAATACATTTCATATTGTATTTGATGTAATGTTTCTAATTTCTACCGGTACACATAAACTTATGACATAAAACACAATATTTTTGTTACTGCTGTGTCACCGACGCTCGTCTTGATCTGGGCAAAGTTAGTTACTGTACTGGCAACATTTTTCTTGGTTTTCTCCGTTACAAAAAGTTGTATAATTACGAGTTCTTTGAAACTTCGTGTATGAGTATGACCCTATTACTTCGGTTCTTCGCCTTTCTAAAGACGTAAGAGTCACACCAGTAATTTTTACATGGTTTGCTTTCTGCGTTGCCATTTTCATTCATATTTGCATCTACAAATAATTTTAAAGCCAATATTAAAATATTTGTTGCCCGATTAACTCTGTTGGAAATAATAATATTTCCGTAACTGTAGTGTACCTACATATATTATATTAACCCAAATATACCTCGATACGCAAGTATAAATTAACTTTACGGTTACATTATCACAAACCGCATAGCTACACTAATAGGGGTTTGGGCGGGAAGTTATACACAGGCAATAAATTGAGTTATGCAAATCTGTTGCAGTCCCATTTCGTGTTTAGAACGCTACAAATCAAAATGGCGGCGCACTCGCCGGCCGGTGATTCATTATGACGTCACGCCGCTGATGGACGCTGAATTTCAAATTAGTTTTCACTCGTTTACCTTGTTTATCGCGCAGATCTAGTGATGGTAGCGCACGATGTGTTTCCGCATCGGTGTGATTAAAATTATTAACCAAAGTAACTGCGTTAATGGGCTATTAGCACTAACGCGTTAATGTTTCTGAAATAATCTTACAAGTTAAGCAATGGAAAGTAATTTCGAATCGAAATTTGATTTTTTTTTTTTAAGTCTTGCGTATGTCTGGCACAAAATATTATAATATTTAGCATTAAGCCTCAATTTATACTACCAGTTAAACCGAGTGGAATGTTTTATTTTAAAATTCAGTGAAGCGTGCATTTTTTAAACCCTATTCATGTTTCACTGCAGGGCACAAATATTTGTCGTATATTCTGAGGTTTAGAGTATACTCCATGCTTCTCCAATGCGGACCGGCAGAGATGTTTTTTTTTACCTTTTTAACGAAATGTTCAGAAAATAATAGTTGATTCGTTATAAAACTGAACCAACCGTGTGCTGGTCGTTACTCGCTTTTGATTTCAAAATCCATTTGCGTAAACGGATTAAGCTGGGCTTACCGAGCCTGGTTCAGTTTGGAGTCGGCATACAGAACGCGAACCGCTCAAATCCGGTAAATTAATTTCAAAATAAGCCTGTCATGTTGTTCCGTTGCGAATGCCGCGGACCGAAGCGTCTGAAATACACGACACTGTTTGATCCTGTTATAGGATTTTGCGTGTAATGTATTACGTTTAAATTTACGATTAAATACTCGTACTTCTTAACTATATTGTAAATTTGACGTAGAAGTCCGTGTGCCTATCTTGTATACTTTTGCGTTTCCTGTCGCGGCAACACATTGGAAATAAAGAGGATCGCAGCAGCCACAAGTGTAAATAATTAAAATTGCATTGTAAGATAACATAAGGATTTCGGATATAATGCAACAAGGTGAATTTATTCTATTTATATTTTGTTCCCACTCAGTGCTCAGAGATTTCGCCGGCTTTTCTGTCGGTTGACTGTACCCTGAAAGTCTAATAAGGATCAACTAAAACATGTATGACCTTCGTTAAGTGTGTGTATGACTTTATAATGAATAAAACATTTCGAATTTGAATACGGACCGTTGGTCCGACGGCACCCGAGAGGATTATTTATTATGGAAGGCATATGAAATGTAGTACAATGAAAAGTTGCTTTACTTTATGAATGTAAATAAAAGGTTTGTACAGCATTAAATGCTGGGCTATCCTTTTTTTATTTTTAACTGTTTAGTGTTCATTTACGAAAGAAATCTATATCTGTAATGATATCATGAGGCACGTTTGCGGTTTCGGCGATACAAAGCAAAACCACGTGTTCAACTCCTATTGATAATAATGCGATTACTTGCGGGCGCCTCGCATGGCGGCGGCTGCCAGGGCCGCCTACGGCGAGGCGTATACCAGTTTATTGGATTATCAAATTATTTACGGAAGTAATAACTAGTATCCCTAGTGCCTTGTTACAATATGGCACTACAGTCATACAATGCAGTGGTGTGAAAATGAATTTATTAGATTAATACTCATATAACTAAATTGTGTATATGACCTGTTAGTTTTTTATTGAAATAAACTGTAGCATTTTTCGTCATCAGTGTCTTTATTTTAGGCCATCGCTAGACATAATGTTCACCCAAACATGCCCACATTTAAGGGTCCTCTTGTTTTTGTATCGGGACCCTGACTAGGTGGTCATATGTTTTGTTTATCCAGATAAAAAAAATGCTTATTGCTGATGAGGCGATTAGGTTAAAATATCTCACCTTGGTCAGTTATTACACGCCCGTATAGGTGCGACAATCGTAACGTTCGAGCAATAAAATCTTGCTTTGTTATGTTTAAGTGACTGATCAGTAATAAACGCATTTTTTAAATGTATCTTTTCGATAGTCGACAACCCTAAGCGCGAATCACCTGTATCAGATGAATCGAGTTAAATCAGTGACGTCACCGCGTCTATATTCAGCTCGCGTAATGTTAAGGTCGGCGAGACAATAAGCGATTGCGCGACGGTAATGATAGGGACTATCTCGCGTCGTGCGATGCATGAGCATTGGACATGGAGATGTTTCAATATTTAGCTGTCCACTGTTCTAATAGGTAAGCAATTGTTTTGTTCCGCAATAATTTTGCAACTATGACTAGGAGAAAAGGAAACAAATATAGCTACAAATAGCGAAATAAATCTTTAAATAAAAAAAAAAAACATGTCTGTGGAGTTGAAAATATAAATTTAAAAAGTTTTAAAATGTTTTCTTTGATCTAAGCATTTGCTTTTTTCCTTAAAACCTTCAAGACTATATTAGCAGTATGAAGTCCATTTCAGGGCGTTTAAGGGAAACTTAATAGCAGATATAATAGGGCCTCCGTTACTCCCAAAGATACCATGATACTTGAAGAAATAAGAGCACTTTAGCCGTTACAAAGAGAACACATTCGGGCGTTATATAACGGCAGTTGGTTGCGTGTCGCGTACGTTCGACCGTTCTATTGAAAACAGTTCACTAACTACATCGGCCATTGTGATCGACGTAAACACACGACCGGTCAAACGGTGACCGAAGGCTATATGCTAATCAAGCCCCGAACAAGGTAGTTAACCTTAAACAACATTCGACAATACTACGGCCTAATACCACACCACTCCCGGGCAGATCGTGGCAGATGTAATGCCAATTAGTATTCATTAATTCTGTATTTTATACAAACAGTTTATTACATATTCCTGTTATTGAAGTATGACAATACACATTTCCTACCTTCGAAGAAACAGCTAAGATGAGATCACTTAGTGTTTGCGGTGAAAGCTATCACAATATTACCTTTCCTCAATGTGGGAAATAATGAAGTTCTTGTTTATAGACATATACGAATACAATTTCGGGTTATTCATCGAGACTCTCAGTAGCATTGTTGTGAGACAAATGAAATATGATTTGGAATGTTTGAGGGCGAAGCGGAAAATTGTCTTCAGAATGATTTACAGATCTACGTTTTGATATGACACGTTCATTGATAGAATGAAATGTAGGAGGAGGTTTGAAGAAAGGTTTTCTGGGTACGGCTTGGTTTGCAATTGGCTTGGACGTTACCTCTGGTATTGCGTCCCTTGGGAGGGAAATATGCAAGGTGAGGCAGTCGGTGGACCCAAGTGTCGTTATTCAAGTAACGTCGATTTCGCTTGTCTGGTTTTTATCCGCTTTCCTTTGGAGACCCCTAATATGGACTGATTTTCTATAATTTATAGCGTTCTGAAACTTTTAGGGCAAAATCGTTAGTCAATGTTTAGCTCAACAAATTACGCATGTTTTGCTTTTCAGCGAATGATATTTTTTTTGTATATACATATACCTATACATAACTATCACGCCAGGTCCCTAACGGGGTAGGCAAGATATTTTTTGTGATGATTTAAAATGTAGAAATAAATATGCAGGCACCTAATAATTTGTCTGAATGATTTCAATATCTCACCATCCATGGAGATTGACCTTTTTTGCTGTTTTGTGCCAGCAAATAAGGTAAAATAAGAACGATCCGCCGAGTTTTCTTAGAGAAAATATATTGTGCCCCTTCTGACTTAGGCACCATTTCTTACCCAAGTCCGTTGTTGAAGCAGTTCTAATGAGGCCTGAGCAAACAGGCCATTTGAGTGCTGACTGGAAGTGCGCCGGCTGGCGGTTGATTAATGATCTCACTTGTGCCAGTCTCGTACTTGTATTTCATACACTCCGAGGTTTTACGTTGATTCAGGTTTGTGCCCATTTATTCTGGCTGCCGTTTTCAACGCCCAACACGATATCAATCATGTTAGATAACTTTATTCAAGCCTTCACCACCTATTACGAGTAGGCTGCTTAGAACATCAGTCGGATTGCGATAATGTTCATTTATCGTTGCTTTATTCTAGAAAGATATTGGATATTGGCCGTTGTTCGTGTGGATAGTGAATCTGATTGCTGAGAAGCTGGTCGCAGGTTCCAGCGCCGCCGCCTACAAACATGTGTGACCACCACGAGTATTTGTCCAGTGACTGAGGGAAAAAAATCTGTATATGTATGGACTCAGATTATCTGTTGTCTGGTCTAGTTTAGTATCAGATGCCCCAAGTTATTATAGATATTATTACATTTTTTTTATTTACCAACTGGCAAACAGGTAGACGGGCCACCTGATGGTAAGTGGTCACCGTGGCCTATGGAGTCACCAATGCGTTGCCAGCCCTGAACGATTAAGTTAAATTATGGAATAAGTTAAATGACTCAGTTTTATTGTGCAAATTCTAACCAAGCAAGGCATTTTTATTAGGAAAAATATTTGAGAAAAATAATATAACATAAATATTCGCATGAAACTTTTACATTGCCAAACTTTGATACATAAATCTGTTGTTTCAATTTATCTCATGAAGCTGCGTAGAGTTGATTATACTACCGACGTCCCGAAAATTGTAACCTAGGGCTTTTTAAATGTATTGAACAGACATTTACTAAGCTACGCTACATTTTAGGTCATATAATCACTTTCCATCCTTCCATCCTTTCAAATATAAAAAAAGCAATTTTCACTGGGAGGTTTATCAGTTTGTCTCGTACCTTGGAGTCCACATCCCCGGATGTAGTATGTGGTTGCACAGGCGTCCACTTTCTCATCATTAACGGAGATTGAAGGAACAGGGGAAAAGTAGAAGTAAGACTGGTTCGCAAAAATTATTTCATTGCTTAGTTCTCTTTCGTGAGATAACATACAGATTACAGACATATGTTTATTGAATCGGTGAAAAACAAATTTGTTTGGGAGATCGATTGTTCTGTTCTTGAATGGATTGTTATCGTAACACACATTGAAACAGAAATAAAGATAAAGAGGTTAATAAACCTGTCTATTTGGAGACTGTTTTGACTAAAAACAACGCGATATCTCCGTTTACTACAGAGACGTAGTAAACGACTTGGGTCGTGATTTTATTGTTTATGTCGTACGAGATTACTCATTGTTAGCATTTATGAGCGGCATGTTTGAACATATTATTATTATAGCTGAAGCGGTTTATACATGTACAAACTTTGATTAGTCTGTTGATCCATTGGCTCATAAATAGCTCCGAATGCTGACCCGGAGGTTGTGTGTTCGATTTCCAATCAGGACAAATATTTAAAAGCATATTTCTCTTTGTTTTATTGTAATAAAAACATGTTTTATTGTAATAAAATTATGTATGATATAGAGTTTATATGAACGATAATTTGTAAGGACGCTCTATATTTGGCACTCGAAGTTTTTTGCCTACCCAGTTAGGGACATGGCCTTATTAGCTGTCAGATAACCATAGCACCCGCATCTAATTGCCTAATTTGGAATCAGATAGCCGTGTGTGGAATTGCCCCAATTATTATTATTTATATCGTAATTGTGGACGTAACTCCACATATGTAGAACATATAAAAATTCCATCTCCCTCACAATTGTGATTTACAACGAACCGCCCAACACACCAGAACGTTCCATGTTTAATTTCATATCTCCGTATATTGCCGGCCGCGACCTTGTGTGACGGATATGTGATAATCGGCTAGCGCTTGATAAAACAAAGCTTATTTATATTTTAATATTATAATTTTAATGTCAGCAGTACTACGAATATACTCGTAGAAATTAACACGCTCGTATAAAACCTAAAATCGCGTCTCGATTCATCGCAGACTAGGTTAGGCAGATCAATTTGTATGTAGAGTTGTCGGCAGTAGTTGCACGTTTTTAGCTGACTGAAGCATAAAATAGTCCCGACTCATCGACGTGACTTCGGACGATCGAGCCATTCTTGTGAGTTCGAATAAAATATCAGACATCAATGATTCAACAGATTCTTCGCATCCATTGCCAGGGAAGAATGGAAAAGTTAAATCTTTTGAAATATTAATGTAACTCGAGTTCAGAAGGTATTTTCAGAATATGCATTTTCATTTCATTGTTCGAGTCCGTTATCGAATGCAATGTAATAACGAGATTAAGGTTTGTGAACAAGATAATGGGTCAGGGGACGGGGAATGAAAGTGACTTGTCTTATCATTTCACCGTAATAGTTATAGAGCCAGTTCTGTGTTTAGAAAATATACAATTGAATAGAGAATAGAATCCTGTATGAGTCGAAGAACATCTGCCCCAAGAAATTGGATTCGAAACCGCGTGAAAATCTCAAAAACTATCGAATTTCGCTTTCTTCCCATAACTGCTCTAGCACAGTGACCTACATACAAACAAGGGAATAGGAGATACATGTCTGTCTCAGTCTACATGTAAGCTGCGGGCACAACGCAAGGCAACTCGATGAAAATACAGGTTTTATTTGATAAAACTTTGTTTGTTTAATTCTTCCATTCTTCTCCATGTTCTATATAGCTCTATTTATTCATTTCAAGCGCTGCGAAAGTTACCATATAGGTTTTATTTATGTTCATACACACGACGAGGCTTCAGTGTTTAACGCCAATATTTATCGGGGTTGTTTGCTGCCGATATGCGGATTTTGCGTTCGGCTGCCAAACAAATTAACAGCTAGCAATATTTCCGTTTGTTTCGGTAAAGTTTTTGGTTCGTTGGTAACCATACCAAAGGTTCGGAATGTATAGTTTATACATTATTTATGAAATGATAGGGCCGAGAGAAGCTTACTGTTTATAAAATATTCCATTAAAAGTTCAGATTTATAATAATCCGATGGTACCGACTAGACTCGGGCAATTTAATTTAACTAAGTGAACTATGACGATAATAAAAGAGTTAATCTTATCGAAGGAACTGCTTGATAGTTAATAGTGAAGGGTGGGAGTGGGGGCGGAAGGGGGAAGGGGAGGGGGAATGGTACACAAGTGTGCATTTTGTTTCAATTTCGGCTTAAAATTTAAATCTGTTGAGAATTTTTTAAACTCTACAATTACACTACTAGCTTTTACAACTCTCCAATAGAGATTTACATTGGAAATTGGGGCGATGGCACGATGTACTTTTAATCCAAAGAAATGCGTTATTCAGTAGCTTTGTTAAGCTCATTTGATTTGGCGTTAACAAATTTGGGGATTCCGGGCTTTTTCGCCCATTAGCAGATGTAATTAGCGTGGAATGTTAAATGAGCTGATCTATCTCTGTCGTTGTATTGTTTTGCGCGCCAGATACTTTGCCAGGAAAAAAAACAGAAAAGGATTATTAAAAAGAATTAGAATACGTTGGTTGGGCGAACAGCTGCGTTTTTAGACCCACCACAGACAATTTCTCTTTCAGTGGTTATTAAAGTTTATAGCTTATTTACGATTTTGCTATTGTTTGTTTTATTAACATCATAATTTACAGCGATTCTGTATACGTTCGCTATCTTAACCATGTTTTATTAATATTTGGTGTGCCGAAATCTACTTTACTAAACATTAAAGTTTATAATTTATTGTGTTTAATTAACAGCTTTGGAAATCCACCTGCAATGCAAGCGCATCAGACCTATCATTTATTCATTCCCTATTATCTTTCTTATCGTTTTCCATAGTTACTCTTTGCTCATGTTTATATTTTACGTGTCGTTTCGATGTTATACTGTAATGGAGCATGTTTTCTTATTTCAATTTTTTCCATGTAAGTACTGAACCAAGTCCTCAGTGAAGGTTCTGTTTGTAATTACAGCTTGCCTGCGCACCACGTCGTTACCGCCCTCGTACCTTTTACTTTACCGTACGTTACTTTGTCAACTTTTGTTTTCGTTGGCTTACCTTATTTCGCGTGTTCCATGAATGTACCGTTTCATCTCGCGTTTCTTTTTAGTAATCCTTCTCAGTGTTTTATAACATTTAGTCATGTCAACGCCCAAAAGTCCTCACCGTAGAGTACTACGGAAATGTATTTAAAATGTGAAACAATTTTCAGTGCAACACGCGTTTCATTGGGGAGTAAAATTTGTCTGTCCAGCTCAACTGTGGCATAAGTTTGTATATTCAACTAGTTACAACTCTAATAATAGATCATATTATCTTGACAATATGTATTAGTGTAGACATTTAGTGGAATTAGTAGCGGAGACACTTAGAATTAGTCGAACTAATTAGCTTTGTAAGGATATTAAAGCGCGCTGTGTCGACTGCACGGAGAGTTGGCAGCTTCCAACGACATTGTGTATGACACACAATGCTTAAGACAGTACGGCACTAAATTTAATTTGCAGATTACGTAAACTGTCGCTATTAAAGTATATCTTCACACGGTATTAAATGAATGATGAATTCTTATGATTTTGAGATGTGAGATAGCCAATACCTCTAACCCCCTGGATACCGAAAACGATTAACGTTGCCTAGTGTAGTCCGCGTCAGATAGTTGATCGCTAGGGGGAGATGTTCATAAGCATTTCCGTGCTATGGAGGGAATCACACTAAAAGATAAATCAGATCATAATCTGATTGGCTATAGCCAATCGACCGCGGAATACCTTGAAATGTCCGTCACTAAGGAATATGAATACATATGTGTGATAGAGGGGGAATGAATTTTAAAAAAGGATAAGAGACAGCGATACTGGCAACAAAGCTTTCTCTTCCGCAATATTGGCGATTGTGTGTTGTAAAAAGTCTATTTTGTTCTAAACATGTCAAAAGCTGCCCCTTTGTGCTTGAATTTATTACGGCGTGGGCCGAAATATTGTTTGGAAAATTTAAAGGGGAACTTCTGCTATATTTCTCGGAGCGGAGTTGGTTGGAAGTTTTCGAGACTCGTTTTTTGTTATAATTGGTTGTCATTTTGAAATTGTGACTTATTATGAGTTTGTTGTTAAGTGACAACAATTTCCGTCTGAACAGTTTGTTTGTCATTTTTTGTTTTACTTTGATATGGATAACATTTTGAAGGGACGTATTAATAATTTCTTCTCGTCATTGACGGGTCATATATTAAAGAAGTGAAGTGACCAATTGCTTCTTTTTGGTTGAATATCCGCTTGAGTTAAGGAGATAGTGATGCCATGGACGTTTGCGGCACGTAAACTTCTATGGCTATTCGTGAGCACCAAAACTTAATTTCAAAATATAACCAAAGTTTACCCCTTATAAACTTATAACATAATACTTTATCGCTGATTCCATGGGAATAATGACGAGGCGCAGAAGACAAGTTGAAAGTAGAACACATAAAGTTTACAGTTTAATGTCGGTAAAAAGAAACCTTTTATCTATCCGCCCGACGTGTTGACCGTTGTACCAAACAGCTTACGGACTACCGGCCTACATTGATGCGGATACAAAGGCAACGACATTTATTTGCACAAATATGGGTACATTTAAAGATGTTACGGAATTATTAGTTCAATCCATATTTTGTCTTTTACGGCGTACATATTTGGGAATCTCTACCTTAAGAATTGTTAATCAAGGGTAGGTCGTGTCTTTGTCGAGGATATGTCGTCTTTGGGTTTTAG
>DWQT01003892.1:0-11876 GCA_018244895.1 Myscelus amystis hages | reverse complement strand
ACTTAACCAAAAAAGCCTACTACTCTATAGCCGAATACTTAGAAGAACAAATGTAAAATGATTATAGCCCTATTACACAAAAACTTAAAAACGATGGTTCTAAAGAGTGCCGAGAGTTTTTTCTCCTCCGGCTTTTTTTCTCTCGGTCCACATTGCAGCAAAGCCGATGTAAACCCCCAGTATATCAAAAATTTTTATATAAATGTGCAATATTGGGTACCGAACAGACGGTTTTTTGTATTTAAATATCGTGCCAAAAATATAACTTAACTATACTATAAACACTAAGTGCTAGTAAATAATTTAAAATGCTATAAACTTAAACCACTAATTTGTACGCCGTATAAGGCAAAATATGGAATGAACTAATAACTTTTTAAGATCCTCTAATGTACCTATATTTGTGCAAATAAATGTCTTTTGTCTTTTGTCTTATCTATGCGTTTGTACGCATTCTTAGGTAATTTCATATACTAAAAAATTTCGATCGATCGATCGCGTAAGCGCGACGAAACGAAATTTTGGTTATCCAATGTTGGTTATCCAAACAATATACGAGTAACACTATGTGTTTGTCGTGTAATATGCATATTGCAATGTTTCCGTTGTCGGCAGGTCCCGTGGTGTTCCCCCCCTCCCCCCCCGGAGACCCGTCGCAGACCAGCGGCGTGGTGGTGGGCGCGTCCGGCTACGGCTTCCAGCCCCCCGGCGCGCAAGGTAACTACGGCCGGTAGACTACTCTAGTCATGTAATTAGCACAAATACGCGGATGTGGATTTAGACAGTGGGATTCTTATAACGCTTTCGCTATACATTCTTGTTCTGGTGTTTTAATGGCAATTATTCATTTTTTCCATACTTATTTACTTTACTTTTATACTTTACCCAAACCGCCCTCTCCTCTAAATATGTATTTATCTTCTGCTGCAGCTTAAGTGCACATTTATATTTTTACTTGATAACGAAGTTTCCTAAATGTCTTTATGAGACTTTTTAAAGATTGCAATTCCTTTTATCTCTCTTCCCTGTTACATGCCCCTATTCTTTTGAATACATATGTACAAACTTGTTGTGATATATTCTTATAGCTTTCCTTTCCTCCTTTGCTTACTATTTGGAGCTAATTAGAGCCTTTGTAAATATGTACAGGTTGAATTATACACGCCTTATTTCCTGCTATCTAATTCCATAATCGTTAAGAGGTAGTCGAGGCATTGTATATTTGGCCACATTTCATATTTTCCAATATACGCATTTAAAACACACGATAAGAGTGTGTCAAGTCTAATGCGTTGTCAATAATTGCTAAAATCAGGGAAGAATTGTCCCCATTTTATACCTCCTACCTTTATAGTTAATAATTATAGCGTTTGTTGGTATTATCTTATGTTATTCTACGATTACCTAACACTTGTGATATCGTAGAACAATATACGATGGTTATTTAATTTTTTAGTAATTTATTGTAACAATAGCGAAAGTTTAAACAACGCATGTTGTTATGATTACCCTTTTGCCATATTCCATATTCGTATGTGTGTTTCCAATTATGTTATATTCAATTCCAAATTTAAATTATTCGATAAAAACAAAGGGTGTTGAATGACCGGTATAATTTCGCTAATGTTATTATCTTTTTTATTCCGTAGTTTTGTTGCAACTGTTGTTTTGTTGTGAATAGAGATGTAAATAAAACCAATGTAAATATTTATTATTTAATAATAAATAGTAAGAATTGGCACATGTTTTATTGCTTATCCCTTACACGCTTAAACACACAAAAATAAATATTTATTTGCTATTAAGAATTATTATAATAATGTCGTTTAATTGTCGCTATGTCTCGACACGCAGCTTAAATGTAAGTTGGTCAACAAAGATATGAGATATGTCGAACCAATCGACCAAAATTAACTTTAGATAGGTTTAGAAAGTGATATTTCAACGACAGTACAGGGTCAATATAGTCCATGATATAATTGTAGGCCGCAAATATTGTTATATTATTACCCACAAATTATACCACGCAATAGCTTAATAACTTTGTAATTTTTTAATCTGATAGATTGGTATAAAACTTATTGTTAGTAAGAGAATACAACAGGAAATGAAGTTGGACAAATGGGACGGTAAATTAAAACTTAAGATTTATCGGCATGAATTTTACTACACAATACAAAATGACGTATCACTGTATAGTAATTAAATAAGCGTATTTAAAAATGCACTGATAATGTAACAATTGTGGTTGTACTAGAATCGGCTCAAAATAATTATTATTGTCTCAATACAAGTTCTGTCCTGCCAGCAACATTGAACCAGCATAGCTGCCTCATTCCTTAATTCCAAGCCAGCTTTATCGAGCTTAAATCTTGACGGAAACGGTCAAAGGCTACGTTACCTTGAAACGCTTTATGAATGGTTTATTATTTCGTAAACGGTAGTGATGGCTTTCCTCTGAATCACAACTGCCCTGAGGGTAGAACCGCCTAATTCGTTATTCGATACGTTCCGGGTGCGCACGCGCATGATGGAGCCAATGACCTTCGCGCTGCCGGATTAGGCTGTAACACCCGTTTGGTTCTAATTTCTGCTTGTAAGAGTGGTGAAGTGACAAATCAATGTTGATATTTCGCTATTTATGACGTAATTCCTCACGCAATTATTGATTAGGATTGGGTTTAGTGAATGCACAAACGCTCTGCCTATATAAATCCCTTGTATTATTGTAATATTGATGTAATTACTAGTACGGTAAGTATCGACAATGTGAATTGTTAGTTGTCTTGAAATATCTTTTATCAATTACTTAATAGATTATTTGTATAACACTTATAATATTAGTAAGTTGTTTCAAAGCGAGAAAGCAAACGTTCCTGACTACTTCGTACAATATTTAAACATTTTCGGTGTGTATTCTGAATCTATGTGATTTATGCGTGCCTAAATAACAAAGATTCAGAAATCGATTAGAAACTGAGGATTTTTGTCAAGATTCATGTAATATTTTATATCTTGACGTGAACAAGTAAATATTATATGGTTTAAAAAGTATGGAGTGCAACTAAAACAGTGTATTTAGCCCAATGGTTTGACTAAAAGTTATTACCACTCACAAGAACTAGGGTGTAATAACTCGTACCAGAATGCTATCGCTGGAACTATTTCTCAACTTTAATTGTAAATTATCTGAGATCAGAAATGCCAGTCCAAACATTATGGAGGCTGGTAGATAAAGTCTCAATAACGAATTACTCTTTCAATTAGATCATGACATGTTTTTTTTTATTTTGTAAGTGATTTGATTGTACTTTGCGTTTTGACATTTAAGTGTAAATTACCTAACCTATAAATTGATTTGAATATCTTATATACTTAATTTAAAAAAATTGTTTATAATGCAAATGTTGAACACTATCAAATACATAAAAGGTGTCTGGCCTTTTTCTTTTATATTCACTTTTATTGTAAAAGAGAAGGAATCAGAAGAGAAAATTATGCTTTCAATGTACCTAGTTAATAAGTGCCCTGTTCAAACCGCTATTGAATTTTATGTTATTATAATAATTAAAAGGCACAAACTTCTTTCTATTCCATTTAAATTAAAAGTAACGAGAATCAAGCTTTTTTCCCAACGGGCGTAAATTAGGATGAGTTTTCAATTATTCATGTCGGCTCTTTTTAATTGTGTTTGTCGAAATTTCTCGATGACTTCATTTATATTTTCGGGGTTCAATGTTAACTCGCCCGCTCATACATTCAATTTCGACTCTCTTAATCTCGGCGGCCCTTATTGTACGGTCAAATGCATTTTAATTATGAAATTGACATATCACAAGTTGGAAGCGGGGAGCCAGTAGCGCGTATATTTTATAATTTAATAAAAGAGTTTGGACTTATAAAATTAATTGGAGCCCGCCGTACCCGCCTCGGCCATTTTACAAACGACCTTTTATGATATTTAGCCAATGCATATTTATATGTTTGCTCGCAAAAGTGGGGTCGCATTGCGTGTGTTTTGTTAAATTTATTCGCGATAGGAAAGAGCAATGTTTACTGTGACGTATTTTTTTAGTAATATATGTATTCGTTTGTTGTCCAGTAATAGTAACGTTTTCAGTGATTTTTCCGTGTTTCCAAGTGTACGTCAAGCAGTTTAAGCCAGTTGTTATTGTTACGTATGTTTTTTAACACTAGGCGGAGGTTTTATAGGGGATTTAATAAAATCCGGCAGATTTATGTATTGGTCGCTAGATCATACTTGCCAGTGAAGCAGCCTAGCACAATTTTTTAGGCCTCTTTAGGTGCGGGGAAGACCTATATCCAGTAGTGAGACCTAACAACGGTTGCAGCCAATTTTGAAATGAAAATTTGAAATCTTAACCTAATATTGACTAGGTAGATTTTGTTTAGATGACATAAAAGAATAATTGAATTAAAATTAAAGCATTTATTACATAGATATTAAATTCTTTTTAACTAAGTTTCATTTATTTTATATTTTATACGCAAGTCTCATTTATTAATGGGCAAACGTTCGCTATAAATAATAATTTATTATTATTTAACACATTCAATTGATTCACACCAATGGTATAACGAGGATATAACCTGCCTACGTGATATTCAAAATGTAATTAATACACCTTAAATTTAGTGGCAATGAAGTTCGCCATAGCGAACGTGTTTGTGATATTAAGCTGGCATTAAATTGTGTACTTAATTGTATGATGTAACATATTTAAACAAAGTGAAGTGTTGGCCAATACTTGGGTTACAAAGTTTCACTTGATGTATAGTAAGTAGCATTTATTTCTAAGGTCGTTACCTATTGTTACGTAGCGCAAGTGAATTATTTCCAACTGTATCTTGTTATGTTCGGATTCAATTGTGAAATAAATTATTTAAAGGTATTTTCACTAACATTGTGATATACAAACGGTCTGAGTATCGGAGCTAAGCCTCGTTGTAAGGTCAATTTATATTTAACATGCGATCAACTGCTGATTTGACTGTATGGAAATTGATTAATCATTTCATATGACAAATGCGACTGAGGACAAAACGCTGTCTACCGCAGCACACGAACAATTATAGCAGATTGAGAATGACTGTCTACCTTTACTAAGTCAGAACAATTTTATTTAATATCGAAATACCGCGAATCGAATTCAAAACACTGCATCGCTGTGAATTTTTATACTTAGTACAATGTTTTATTGACGTAAGTCAATCAAAAAGGTATGATTTAAAATTTCCTCACATTTTACTTAACTTACAAAGCTTATTAAGTCAGATAAAGGTTATTTAAGATAGTAACATTAAGATACTTGTATTACACCATTATATTAACGCTCGATTGGTATTAACTATAGGTTAATGCTAACCGTGAACAGGAAAGCAATTGCCCGCGAACGACTTACGAAAAGCTTGAGGCGTGATACTAAGAATTATGTGAAAGTTCTAGAACGACTTTGTTTGTGCTAATGTTTCGATTGAATTCACAAGGGAGGAAGATAGAAGAGCATTAACAAGCAATATCCATAATTAAATTACAAATCCAAAGCAATATCCATAATTAAATTACATTACACATTACAGAGTTTTACTAATTAGATTATGTTTAGGACGGTGATGGAGCATAAACATTACTATGATCAGTTAAACTATTTTTATTGTTTAGGTACTGATTCGTGAGGAGCATAGTAGATTGGAAAATTGCCGCTATAACACCGCAGATGGTTGTAATAAGAACTATATACAAAAATATACTAATAACTAGAGCGGAGAGGAAACTGATTTGCATGCACACGGATTAATTAATTTACGTACAGGGTGCGTGTCTTTGTTGCTAGCGTCTGTTGTTACTGAGCGGTGCCAAGGATAGGCACAATCACAACACATACAACTGCGTCACACACACAAGCATAACGGCAATCTGTGTTCCGTTACATCAATTTCTGTCGTTGTACGGCGCGGCTTGCATTATTGTGTTTCGGTTTCAAGGGTTTTGACCTTCTAAGAGGCTTTGCAATTCAATCCTGAAACGTGGTGACACTGTCATTGATCTCAGGGTGATCTAAGTCCTGGCCAGTTAATATTTTGTTAACACATGCCCTTTACGCTTTCTTATAAAAATATCCATTATTTCTCTTTTAACGTCTTTTCTAATACTTTGTCAGCAACTATTGTGATAGCTATGATTAGAGTTTATTTACAAAGGATTTTTTTGTACGAAATTTCTTACGTGTTGTTGTATGAGTTAGTTACGTTTCGTGTTGTTGTATGAGTTTTTTTAAACAAACACTTTTCGTGACCTACTTGCCTACCAGGATTTCCTTTGTGTTCAACAAATCAATTGGACAATCCAAGTGTTAAGAAATATCGGTGAGTGGTCTCAATCTCACCTCAGCGATGTGTCATTATACCTATTATTATCAGGTTTTATGAATCGGTTAAAATGGTTTCACATTTTTGTACAATGAAACTCTTAAAATTACAATTCATTTGGATGTAAAAATATTTATTAAGTATCCATTTAGAAATTCTACATACATTGCTTGCTACATTACTACATTACATTACATTGTTACATTACTTGCTCATAACCCATCGCTCTCTTCTTCGCCTGCCAGGGATGCGTATTTAGACCGGTGTGCGTCGTGTACTAAGCTTACTCCTACCCACTTCTATCATTTCCTCACTTTCTAAATTCTGGATGTGTCACCCTGGCACGTCACAAAGACCGAGTGAAACAGTACAGGCCACCAGGCCACCAAAATGGCAATTAAGAAAAAAAATACTGGCCACGTCACAAACTGCTCAGTTTGTTATAACTTCGTTATGTGCGAAGTTGTAATTAGATAACATTATTTCTTTATGCTGACAGATATAATAAGACAACGTTTCAGGTAGCGTTGTGGCCAAGATTAGAGCCAACCGTTTTGAAGATTAGGCTTTTTGGAACTTTGTAGATATTAATAGTTATAATGATAAAGGAATACTGCGTGAGGAAACCTATTATGGTCGATGGCTATGTTAGTCGTGGCATATTATGGTCTTAACACTAGCAATACTGAGATTTGTGTCACAGTGGAATCACGACGACAGTGATGAGTAGGTAATTTCAAAAACAGACATTACTGTTGTTTATGGTTAGCCAGAACACTCCTCTGACGGCTTAGAGCTTAGCGGGCCATGGGCGTAATGGATACAGGCGAGGCTGGGCTGGTAAACACAGACAATATCCTTGACAGTTATTATTATTATTATTACAGTATCTTATTGACAAATCTTTGAATTATCTGTCAGTCTGTTGGGCGTTTAGTGTATTAGAAGCCTTGGGCAATTTGCGAGTCGCGTAATACGGCAATCATTATTTACAAGGTGTTGCCTGAGTGATATAAACAAAATAACAAACATGTTTGTATGTCACAAACTATGTTCGTGATTTGTTATGATTCCCTTACAACATTTATTACATCGCCCTATACCTACCGCTCGTATATATTTATGCGAATTTCCCATGCAAGAGTTTTAGATCAAATGTCAATAATCGTTGCCCAATTAATTTAGAAATTTCGGCGATTAATTTGAAAATTTTTAAAGTAATGATTGATAAAATTATTAAGTATGTAATAATATAAAGAGTATAGCAAGCATATTGCTGTGCATCCAATATTTATTTACCGCCACCAAAGAAGACTGCAGTTTCGTTCAATACAATATTTTAACTGAGAGATAAAACTTTCCATTGAAAAGTTCCGACATATTGGCTTTTTGCCATAAAATCTTAGACAGCTTTTTATAACAGGAAAATGCTTTGAAACAGACCGCGCAACCCATCCTATACGTGGCTGTAATTCATATTGGGTGACTCAAATCTTGTTTCAGCAATTTATTACTCCTACTGTTTGGAGCAACATATTGAATAAATTTTAATTAAACCATTTATCGGTGAATGGTTATTTTCTATATTGAGGCGTCATTATCCTTTGCTTTTTTACAGTAAATGCAACAACTGTGACATTGTCTGACTGTCAACAATAAGAAGTCTGCATGTTCAACAAATGTCTCGTTATAGTACATTATAAATATTTGTAATGTGATTCATATGACGTGGTTGTGTCAACATATTTGCAATATCTTCTGAAGGTGACATATATGTTTGCTACGTTATTCATAATAGCAATACAAAAAAACACTTGTGCATACATAGTTATTTATGTTGTTAAACCTGCTCTTCATAATCGCACTCTTACAGTCAATAGCAGTTTTAAATGAGAAACGAAAATCATTTGTATTAATTGCTCTTAGTGATCACCTGTTGTGTACAGTAGCTTAGATAATAAGGAACTGATTTGTTCGTGTATTACCAAGTTTAGTAGTGCTTCTGTTGGAGCTTTTCTGTGCTAATGAGTCACGAGCGCCGAGGAAAACGCGTTACATATGCAGACACATGCCGACACGTCCGACTTGTTATTAATATAACCACACGAAATTATTTTGACGGGACGTCCTGATTTGTAAATTTAATGTAATAATTGCTTGCTATCTGCTATCTACATGTTATTACAACCGCATAGTATAAATACTGTGTTCATTACATATACATACATACCTGCGGGGACATTTGTGACAATTTTGATTAGGACCTTGTATACTATATATGGGTTACTAACTGTATACATGCACTCATACATATTGGGTATATATGTACATACATATATATGTATGTATATCAGTCTGAAAATGCTTTTATTTCACACATACTTTCCACAGCACTGGGTTGTGGTTTTATGCACCTTTGCTTATAAGTGTAGCTTAAACAATACAAGGTAGATTCTTAATATAGTTCAAAGACGTGTTAGCTATTATCATAATCACCTGCTTAGAGGAAATAACAGGATATTGAAAAGGTTTTTGAATTCCGTAACTAAACCTGTCCCGCAACTTGTCCGAACTGATTGTACCCGCTTATCAATACGTTTGCACCGTGTACCGGAAGTGACGCGTCTCGCCGCGGCGGCGCCGGGCCGGAAGCGGCTGAAGGGTTGCGCCGTCACAAATCAACTTATGAGGAACGCCACAAAAGGAAACTTTGAGCATTTCCGCTTTCCCAAGCGTGAAATCTGTAGCGAGACGAGCGATTTTATCCCCTAAACTCATTTAAACAACCACCCTTATCGTTTCGAACAAATATTAATATAAGCAAACGCTATCCCACTTCAGATTGAAAATGTTTACGCTCATTGTTCCATGTACAGACGTCTGTTGTGTTATATTACGAGTATTCATTTAATCCGTGTCGCGTGTACTTATGTTACGTCGTAACTATGATTGTTATTCATTGTTTCTCTTTGTTTTCAGGACCTGCAGTACCGAGGTATTTCTACAGAGGATATTTCCTAAGATAATAATTGTATTAAGCAACAACACAGAAATTCCGCAAGTACCTTATATGTAATTAATAACAGCGACGGTAATACTCATTCCCTTATCGTGGCAACAGTTATAAAAACCGATTCGCAATTGTAAGTAACTAATGTAAATAGATAATCAGAACTGTGATAAATATTTTCAAGGGAAACTAACTTATGGATGTAAATAAATAAAAATAAAACGATCAGCAACGTGTTAGTTTATTAAATGATGCTATGTGTGGTATATAACATATATGTGTAACTTAAGCACGTGTGTATTGTTTTGTATTGGCAATGTATGTAAATAAAAATGTGTGAATATACCCGCTGTTCGTTTTACTATACAACACCCATATGCAATAATAATGTACCAGTTATAACAATTAATAAACTTATATATTTAACGGTTTCTATAAGTTTATTTATTAATTAGTTTATTCCGGACATTGTATTTACAGAGCAAAGAAACTTCAGTTTTGTGGATAGTACCAGAAATGTACCTTATCCTTTTAGGGATAGAGTAGGTTATAAATAACAAAATCACGTCTGCAATAGATGCATGAAATTTTACATTTATCCGATGCACACCCAGCAGGATCATAGCAAAGAAAAATGAGATTTCTCTCGTATATGGAAATGGAGGTACTTTCATCATGTCTACGCACCATTTCGCCGCCTGAACGAAACTAAACATGTGCTAGCGCCCTCAGATACGTTGATCACAATGTGGATAGGACGAAAAATGTGATCTCTATACTTTTCTTCGTATTTTACATTTATTAACAATCTTACACATGAACTCAAAACGAGCATCTATTGCGTGAACAGATGTATAATATGTCACAATAATCTAGCGGTCACATGATTAAGCAAAATTCAATCGACCCCGTGTAAACCTTGTGAACTGTTTGTTTTTTATTATTAACTACAAGTATCAAACAGGTAGTGTTCAATTTTATTTGGAGTCCTCAGTGTCAATGACATGAGCTTTTATGTTCGATCTCAGATAACTTCAAAAGTCGACGTGAATTGTCATTTGCCACCAACGCTGAGAAAATACTTGAAATGTCTCATGTAATAAATTAATGTAGAAAAAGCCACTATGAAAACCCGTTCAATTGATACCTTTATCATGAGGGTGCATAATGATGAAATTTCTCAGCCATCCTGCTTTGTCTTGGGAAATATTGGATTTAGAATGACATCGGTAAGCTGATCATATTATGTATATCGTTACCTAAATCATTCTTATATGTAAAATTTCACATTAATCGGTTGTTGTTAATAGGTTTAAAATTTAGTTGCAAAATTTGAGTATCATATACAAACAAACTAATAAGGTAAAATTAATGTAATGTTTGTAAAAACGGGTTCTGGTTATTAGCATTTACAGGGGAACCTTAGGCAAAGGGCTCAATCGCTTATTTCTTCTGCAGCATGAAAACATGAGTTCTCTCAAGGGCTTGGACTAGCAATAGGCGACAGAACGTTGTCTATAGAAAGATAGGCAGGCGCTTTATATTTAAATTGTAGTTCAGTGTTGAAGTCACCGCGAAGCTGATTTATCCACTTTTTCCGCAAGGAAATTGGAAATTGGATGGTTTTAAATTAGATTTGTTTCGGGTGCATCATTTCCTCTCCTACTTTACATTCGATACGTTGCCATTATTGCCACTACGTCACCGACGGCCGCCCTCGTGTGTGATACCTAAAATAGTTACATCTTCAAACAACCACACCTACTGTATTGTACGGCGCATTTCGTCCGTGAAATGGGACGCTCTTTTGATATTCAAATCCACAAACTCAACAAATTGGCCCCGTATATTCCTATGAGTAAAGTAATATTGCAAAATGTATATATTTTTTGAATATATATTTTAGTTCTAAAAAGCAGGATGGGTGGAAAATATAAACAAGTTTAAATGATTTACATTTATTTGGAAAAAAGTTACAATTCGATTTCGCTATTTCAAACTTAGACTGTACTCAAATGACACTAAATAAGAGTACTAAACTAGATGTTAATTAGCCTCTATGGTTGTAGATGAAGCTTCTCTATAAACGGACGTTTCGAATTAGCGAATCCGTTATAAAATAAAGAAAAAAAAAAAAAACTTTGCGGCATGATAAACATGTTATATTATTCCGCTTAAGTTTTATTATTGCTGAAACAAAAAAAAAATCTATTAACGTAATAAATATGTACAGTAAATAAAAAAAATATTAATAATCAAAAGTTATACTTGTAAACTATTCAATTTGTACTTACGCATGATTGCTGAAAAACAAACATTTGTCTATTAAGTTTTAATATTTCCATGTCAAATATATAACTATCGCCCATAACATGAGATGAGATAACGACGACTTGTTAATTGTAATGGTACGTTCAGACTACGACACAAATTCTGACATAAATGTCAGACATTAATGTCTGTGCTATTTACACTT
>DWQT01003891.1:0-11876 GCA_018244895.1 Myscelus amystis hages | reverse complement strand
AGAGGCGTCAAGGGACACCCGGATGGAACGAAGTTCCTTTCGATTAATTAACTTTTCGTCTGAATATTTCGTCTGATTTTTTTTCGTCTAGAATACTTCGCAACGCGCGATGAGGAACTTCGTTCCAAAAACTAGGCATTTGTATGTATGTTTATCAACTAACCGATTACCACTATACGTCTTTAATTGTCGAATTCGGATAATTAATAAGGACAACTATTATTGTGCTAATTCCTTCTATTATTTAAAAAAATACCTTTATGTATCCGCTCTATTACTTTTAAAAGTACCTAATATATTTTCAAGTTATGCTTAAGTGAAAAAAATTTGAATGGTCCATTGTCTAAATTAACAGTGAGACAGTTACAAAACACTAAGAAAAGCGTTATTACACAACGAGTCTGTTGGAGACCTAGATATTTATTTCTTTTATTTACCGCTCAAGTTTTCAACAATGGCTACGGGTAAATAAACCTTACTCATTTTTCTACAGTACTAAAGCCGATATAAACCTCAGGTGTAGCACTTTCCTCACAGTAAGGTATAATGGTAGCTTGAAAGGGTAATGTTTTAAAGATCAGAAAAATTACTTGCTTCGGAAGATACTACGTCATCCAGCAAACGAAAAAGCGAAAAATACAATGGTATCTAATGGTAGCCAATCAGTATTTTCCAAGTCTCCGCCAATAAGCAGTGAGCATGGCGCTGGAGGCTCCAGGGTTTGCGTACTTGCGGGAAGACCCCGCGCCCAACAGTGGGGCAGCTAAGCAATCTTTGAAATATGTAAACCACCGGTGTACTAAATATTTTGATGTAATATGTGCAATATTGTGTACCGAACAGACGGTTTCATGTTGATTTTAAATATACTATTCAAATATAAATTAATTGTGTACGTAATGATAAATAATTATTATAACAATCTATTTCCCAAATTTGTACGCCGTATAAGGCGAAATAGGGATTAAACGAATAATTCTGTGGGATCTTTAAATGTACCCAGTCTTTGTCTTTGAAATACTGCAAACTTATTAGGGAATTTGTAAGCCACCTTTCTAGAACATTACGAAAATTGCTACGCTCAGCCCACTTGTTGTTATCTGTGCAACATATTACGTCATCGGATAGCTGGAATGCAGCGCGTCTGGGCGCCAGCCATTGGTCGTTGCAAAACGAAATCAAAACCATGCGTTTTGTGTTGCAATATTTGCAGATAATTGGAAAAAATAGGAATGCGTTAATCAACAGTCACTTGGTAATTATAGGTGCGAAGTCTACCAATCAGTATGTGTTCTCCTTCTCACTATGAGAGGAGACCCGGTCCAGCAGTGGACTATTAAAGGGTGAATAAAAAATATAGGTAATTGCATTTTTTTAAACCTGGAAACATGAACAACTCTATTGTGTAGGTACAGGTGTCTTCACAATGTTTTCCTTCGCCGTTATCTTTGTGAAATCAGACGTGCGTGCCGGGAATTGAACCCAGATCGCTCTGAGTGGAGACTGAACTTCAAATCAGGCAATGGACAAAATATATTCACGGTCTGAAAAGTATCCTTCGTTGTGTTCGTAAACAGCTGTTTTGACGTTCACACTCAACAGCCAAGCGCGGTGGATTAGCATAAACATGCGAAAAATTTACGCATTACATTTTCAAATGCATAATTTAGAAACTAGGAAAGTGATGCTGTTTTTTGTTAATATCTGAATTTCATTAATAGAGTTACGTCAGCGCTCAAGAGCGGAACCGAGGCGCGACGCTCGCATTGTCTTAAGATTTCGGCGGTTAAATAAATAATGAAACACCACGCACATTGCTAACGTAGCTCACATTGAGCTTTCTAATCGTTAGTGACGCCATCATCTACGCAATAATAATAATACCTTGGGACTGCCTAAATATGGCCATGTGATTTCAAATTAAATTAACCAGAGCCTATGGTCTAGTGACTAGCTGAGAAACATTTTTATTACACCCACACACAGAACAAACAAATGTGCACACACGCACGCACACACGTTTGTCGTAGGCCGTGAACCTCCGATTTACTCCTCCAACCACCAGAGCAATTAACCAGCCATTTATATCCTCCTGTACCGCAGGGAGCAGCGGCTCACAAATCTTCAGCGATTGGCGAGAAGACGTGTCCATGACGGGCCTGGCCCCGCCCTTCGACACCGGCTTCTACAACGTGCGCCTCGCCGTCACCGCGGACGTGGCGGACCTCGTCAAAACTGTAAGTCTCGCGCGCTCGCGCTGCACTTGAGCAACCGTCGAAGATAAGATCAGTTCAAATCTGATAACCGAGATATTAATCGCAACAATCTACAATTACGACATGCTATTCATATCTCCATGCAGAATGCACACAACTGACAATGACAAAAAGAAAGACTTTTATAAGCACTGACTGATATTGACATGACATTCAAAGATCTTACAGAATTATTAGTTCAATCAATTTTTTGCCTTTTACGGCGTACAAAGAGAGATAAGCCTACAATTATAATAATTATTTACTATTACTTAGTTATTATAATAAAATTAACTTATAAGACAAGACAAAAGATCTGTTGGATACAATCCTGTCTGGAGAGTCCCAACTCTGATCCCCAGATCTGCCGTGTTGGTGTATCGACTTGTATCTTATCGGACTAAAGCCATACTGCAACATGGCAAATTTTGTTATTTAAAAGAGTGCTAGGAGATTTTTTTCGGCCGGCTTTTTCTCCCGGTCTACTATAGCCTGAAGGGCGCGCAAAACCGAGGTATGATAACTGAAACATGACTTTCATAAGTGTATGTACATATTATGTACCTTATAAAGAACAAAATAATTTGAATTTGAATTTGTTTGACCGCTGCGCTCAGCGCCGCACCCTGCACCTGGGCCTGTGCCTCCCCCGTACGTGCAGCCGCCAGCAGGTGTCCGCGCTCGTGGGCGCCGTGCACGCCCCCGTGCTGCGCCATGCGGTCATCGCTGTACGCTCGCCCGACCGCGGCGGCTACTTCTACCTCGAAGACCCCACGTTCCAAATACTACTGTGAGTAACAATAATAATAATCGAAAACATTCCACACACCGCTATCTGATTCCAAATTACGCTATCGAATGCCAATGTTACGGTAACCGGGCAGCTGATAAACACATTATCCCTACTATACGATACTGATGTAGAAATTTTAATACACCCAGACATTGAACAAATCAAAGTGCTTTTCACACAAATATTTATAATGGGAGGGATTGGAAGGCAACCTTCGATTTTCTAACCACTAAGTAGACCACAGAACTGTCTTACCCGCACGCTTTCAACTGCAAAAAATGCACGCCGGAAAGGCCTTTCTCAATTAAAACAGGAGAAAAAGTCTGCATAATACGATAGTAAGTAGGTACATAAGAAATTATTCTTCTTCTGTTTCAAATACCCGGCTCAGATATGTGAAATTATGACAACCTGTAAATATTTAGTGCTGGTAAGTAACTCGATATAAATAACTCGGAAGGTCGCAAGAACGTCAAATCAGTGTAATGAATAACATTTCAAGTTTTATTTTTTATATATCTGTTTGGTAACTGTAAGTTAAAGCTTACACGCACAGACATTATGACCTGCATCCAGCCATCAATCAGTATGCAGCTGGCACCAATCGCTGCAACTGCATCTAAGACAGAGCCGAGGTCATACTTACGACATTATTTTGCATTCAGGTCATTCAATTATAATTTATTGTATCGGAATGCAGTACAAAATATACAGTAATAATGACACAAAACTTAAAGTTTTTCTCGGGAGATATGTTAAAATCAAAATACAACAGCTATTTTTGCCGTTTCAATTCAAACTGAGTTCTGTCATGTGTAATTAATGAAGTCATTCGAACAATAATAAAAGCACATGTTTGTTGCTCCAGGACGCAGGAAAAATGAATAAATTTATTTATTCTTTTTTTATTCCAAGTTTTTTTATACATAAAATGCGGGATATTTTGTATAAGTAAGAAATTGCTTTCTGTTGTGGCCGTTGTAAGGCATCGAATTCTAGATAAATTAAAATGTGCTTTTATTGGTGAGTTTGATAGTACCTAACCTGACGCAGTAATAAAATTATTTCTAATTTACTACTTAAACGATACGCTTATGAAAAAGACTATGAAACTGTATGAGTGAAGTGAAAACATGCAGTCTAAATAATGGGAATTATCGATGCCGGCAGCTCGGTACCAAGATAGGGTGAATCGTTCCACTCTAAAATAGATTACCAATTTGCAAGCGTTATACGTTCAGAAATAGGTTTCCTAATAGCCCATCTATACTGCGGTAAGCGCATTTCGAATGCTTGGTTTATAATAAAGTGTAAAAAGACGTAAAACATAGTAGCCATAAAAATAAAAGAGATTTTATAATATCGCCTTGAAATTACGCACTGATTGTGCAATAGCAAAGGCTGTGTTTTCTAACTTTCCTTCCGTCTCGACGTTTGTTCCCACGTGGTGGTATTTATGTCATAGCATTGTGGTCTTAGGAGACGTTAGTTCCACAGACAGCTCTAAAAACCTCTCTGGAGACTGTCGCAATAAAGTGTTGAAAAAAATCATATGATGCGTCTTTCAGTGATATCACGTTGTCTCGAGATTCCGTGGACTTGCATTCATTACAACAGTACGCTTAGGACATACTTCACATACATACGTAGTACAAACTTGGATGTCCTATGTATTCTGAACAAAAAAACCCTGATAACACAAACTTAATTGAACCAGAAATTTTATATCATAAAACTTCAAGATTCAGCATATTAAACGAAACACTCAAAGTTAAATACGACTACAAAATAACAACAATGTATAATGGACTACATAAAAAATTCATATTCAAGCATTCCTAGCGCGTAACCGTAAACGCTGAATTATTATCAAGACTTGGCAATTTGCGTTCCAGGGGAGTATGCAGCGCTTTAGCCGCTGTGCTGATCACGGCGACAGCCTACGACATGAAGCTGGGCCGCGACGTGCGCGCCCGCCGCCGCCGCGCCGCCAACATGTCCGTGGAGAGCGGCACCAACGACATGAAGCTGGACCTCAATGGACTCGACGCCATCACCGTTTCTAAAGGTTGGTATAATTTTCTTAGGACAACATACGCGGCGTTACCATGGCAACCAGACCAGGACGAGGCATGGAACGGTAGCTCGTTGTAATTCCCTAAATAATCCTGGTCATTCATTATTGGACCGAAATGTTAATCAGAATGTAGTTGCATAATAATAATTTCACGATTTCTTGAGCCAGCTCGATTAAGAAGAAGAAACGTGTATGGAAAATAATAATTTCGAAGACAGGAGAAATGCTTGTCACGACCAGCTCTTAATGTTTTCCATTTTTAAATGTTCCAGGAAAGTCAATGTACAACGTCAACAATAATATCGCTATAAATAGCAGCAATAATTCCGAAGAGCGGCTCACGGGGGAAACTTCGTCCACGAGTGACGAGGAACTGAAACTATGTAAGTTTTCTAGGAACGCCATTTAAATACTCCCACTATAGCTTTATGCGGATTAGTTTTTAACTCGCCTTAGTTATGACCAAATTGGACTGTTATTATTGACGATTGCAGATCAACAATTGTAACATGTTATGAAACATTTCCCTTTGTTCCAGCTATTTGGTCGGAGCTGTTGCTGTCGTTCTCGATGAAGGCGAACATTCTGCAGATCTTCGACCAGTCCGTGGGCTCGGACACGGTCGCCGTGGTCCACGGTCTCCGCTCGTTCTCTATGGTCTGGGTTATATTCGGTCACACTTGCATCGTAGTCTTCAAGGTTAGCATCAATGTTAAGAACTATTATATGTGTTTGGTCTATGTGGTACAGGCCTTGCTTTTTAGTTGGATGATGATTACAGAATTTTGTTTCTATACTAATTTGTTTAGGGAATAATTTAGCTTTTTGCTCTTCCTAACATTTGGTTACTAATTCTTCCTAAAGAATATTATGGCTATGTATAATAAGGTTTTAGCCCACTTTTAGTGGGTTATCTCTTACTTTAATCAATTTCTTATCAAATATCTTGGAACGTTTGTTGTACCTACCATCCAATTATTACGGATCTTTGTTATAGAAATTGTTTTTTTTTCGAGCCGTTAAAATCTTCATAATTATAATTATTTACCAAATGTATTTTTATTCTTATTGCTTACATTGTCTATTAATTGATTTCAGTACGCGGACAATACAGCTCTGAGAGCGATGCTCGAGAAGAGTTTCTGGTTCCAGCTCATCATCAGTGCGGTGTACAGTGTGGACACGTTCTTCTGTCTTGGGTCAGTACGAGGTTACTCCAATCACCGTTTTCTTATATCACCAGAATATCTACGAGTACCCTTGAAGATCAGAATATTTAAAATTGTGTTTGGCTTGGGTCTTTAATACCACATTAAATCTTTAATAAGCCCAAGCGTAAAGTGTATACTTACTTACAATAAATATGTAAATACTCGTACAATATTAGATACTGGAATAAAATAGATAATAATGAGTTTCAGTTACATGTATATTATGAAAATAGCAAAGTTGTAAGGAATATTTGGTATGACAGCTTCATTATTTTTGGAATGGTGGTATTTAATGACCGTTACGTTTTCAGGGGCATGCTGGTCACGTTCCTGTATTTCCGCACCAGCGCCAAGGGCAAACTCGACAGACTCACCAAGGGCCACCGGAAAATCACGTCTGGTCTTTTACAGTTCGTGGGATTAATTGCGTACAGATTCGCCAGGTAAGCGCTCCCAGTAATTTCGCTATTACAGTTTTTTGGTATTTCATTTATGAACGCTGAACGATCCAAAGTTGGTATCGTAATTTTTGGTATCGCTCGTAATTTTAAAAGCAAAATGCCTTTCCCTATGTTTTGCAATTATGAGTAATCACCACTTCTTAAGGATGAGGGAAGAGATGCGAAAAAGCCAAGAAATCATCAAATCACTGACCTCACTACGATGCGGGATATATACCTTAGAAACGAATTAAATTGTAATTCTTATGATTTAGCAAAGTATTTAAAGATTTTCCCAACGTTTCCAGACTGACGGGCCCGTACCTGTTCATGCTGGGCGTGGTGGAGGTGACGATGAAGTGGTTCGAGTACAACGCGGTGTTCGAGCCGCCCGCCGCCGACCACGAGACCTGCCCCAAGTACTGGTGGCGGAACCTGCTCTACATCAACACTCTCTTCCCCGTCGATCAAATGGTAATCATCGACAAGTAGCAAAACTTGCCGAGAAAAAGGTCAATTACCGTAGCAGTTTCCTCCTTAGAATATTGTTTTAAATCGCCAGCAACACCTTCGAAAATACTAGACAATTATTTTTAATAATAACAAAATAGAATCTACTTAAATAATAGTTTATTAATGTAAATAGCGTTTAAGACATTAATGTTGAAAAAGTATAAAATAACATTTTCAACGTTAATCTCTCCGTCAACGTAGCCACTAATTTTACTGGCAGAAAAGGTCTTTCAATATCATGCATACCTATGTCTGTAGAGCTACAAGTAAACATATTGAAATTCGTAATTCGTTATAAATTTCATATATATTTGTATACCTTTTTTATATGATTTACATGAAAATTAATATCGACCATATTTTCCAGTGCATGCTCTGGAGTTGGTACCTATCTGATGACACACAGTTCTACGCGGTCAGCGCCGTCCTCCTCATTCTAGCCACAAGGTAAGGCACTGCGCCAACAATGCCCAAAAAAAACCTCAGGAACGTATCGAAGTAAGTGTATAAGCATTTGCTGGCCAAGTGGTGCTACGAGATAGGCCGCATCTTGCGAGTTAGAAAACAAACGCTTGACTGTTAAGAATTAAAGAAATACACATTCTTTAGCATATACTAATTAGTTAAATCACCAATAACTGTTCTTTAATTTTATCACTCTCAAATTGTCAATTTATAAGGACAGAGATATCTGGCACTCGGTGCTTTCTGCCTACCCCGTTAGGGAAGTCGCGTGATGGTGATGTATGTGTATCATTCTCACCACATGAACAAAGGGGAAATGCAAAATAACCGTTACTTTGCAGCCATTTCAAGTTATCGGTGGCGCTGACGGGGCTGCTGTTCGCGTCCTCGCTGCTGACCACCGGCTACGTGTCCTGGAGCAGCGAGCACATCCCCAGCGGCGAGGACCCCTTCACCCAGTTCGACAAGATCTACGACAAGCCCTGGACCCGCTTCGGGCCCTACCTCGTCGGCATGGCCACCGGCTGGATACTGTTCAAAACCAATTTGAAAATCCGGATGGGCAGGGTGAGATATAAACCTCGTTAAATTATTACTTCGAGTAATGTATAATGATTTCGAAATTATTTCGATCTATGTCTTTAATTTGTTTCCACATAGCTGTAGCTTACCAATTGCTGATATTGCAATTTCAACAAACAGTACCCCTAACTTATTCTATTTCTGTCAATTTGTGTTCCATTTGTACTATTTTTTCCTATAATTTACCCCAAAAAAACTAAAATTTATAAAAAGAATTATTCGTCTTACCGTAATCATAAATCATAGTTATTTTAAAGAAAATCTAATTAAGGAAGTCCCTACAATCTTTGCTACAGGTATTGCTATGGAATCTATTGCTATTGCTATGGAATCGTCAATTGTTTCACACTCGATCGAATGGCAGATATGGGCGTGCGTGGGCTGGGCGGCGTGTGCGGCCACGCTGCTGTTCCTGATCTTCGGGCTGTACAAGACGGAGCTGGGCGTGGCCTCGGCGGCCGTCTACAGCGCGTTGTCGCACTCGCTGTGGGCGGCCTGCGTCGGCTGGGTCATCGTGGCCTGCTCCACCGGCTACGGAGGTCTGGGACACTTTTTTTTTATTGCCTAAACCTAGCAAACAGGCAGACGGGCCATCTGATGGTGAGTGGTCACCGTCGCCTATGGACATGTGCAACACCAGAGGAGTTACCCAAGCGTTGCCGGCTTTTGGAGGAGAGATCTTTTCACGCCATTCTTGAAGAGCCCCATGTCATAGCGCTCCGGGAAAGCCTCCGATGGAAGTTCATTCCACTCCTTCACTCATAGTGTACTGTCAATGTTCCCACCATTCTTCTACGAACTACGGAAGTTTCTACTTTCCTATAATTTTTGTAGTGTGCGTAGAGGTTTGGTTAAAAACCCTTATTGTCTTAACGTAATAAAACACATAATAAATTGCAAGACATTTTACTGCAACTCATCCTTCCATTGTCCCATGACATTGAAGTACAAGTTACTGAATCCATTTGAACCAAGACCCGCCCAGCGTGAGCGACCGCATTTCAAACCACTGGACTGCTACTTAAGAGCTACAATTTACTATTGCCTATTTCTTTCTTTCTTTCCTTCATCAACCCGCTGATGTGCTGGCCGGGCTGCAGGCTGGGTGCGGCCGCTGCTGTCGGCGCCGGTGCTGTACCCGTTCTCGCGCGTCACCTACTGCGCCTACCTGGTGCACCCCGTGGTGCTGCGCTACGTCGCCATGCACCTCACGCACCCCATACATTTGGGCGAACTACTCGTCGTGAGTATTATCTTTACTTATCCTTACAATTTCATATTCAATATACAATCGTAGATTTCAAAGCACAACTGCACGTAGTCGCGCATGCTAGTGTGATTCAGTTCAAACGCTTGTCTATTATTCCTATTACTATTAACTAGTTATTCCTTATTCATAACAACCAGATCTCGCAATTAAATATGTAATGAATCATCAAAGGCTTTTGAGCCAGATGATCATATCAGATTATCGGACCATGGGAACGGCCACGATTCTTAGATAGCGTACATTTTTTTATTGACAGTTCGTGTTATTCCTGGGGCTGACGGTCGTATCGTACGCGCTAGCGTTCGTCATCTCCGTGGCGTTCGAGGCGCCCGTGGTCACGATGCTGAAGATCGTCTCGCCACAGAAGAAGCCGCACCGAGTGTGAATGTTGACGAGTGTCCTTGTATTAATTTATTTAACCAATGACTTTAACTATATCTGCAACAGACCTTTAAGAGGCTTTTGACTCGAACACTGGACGTTTACACCGAACATTCCTAACTATTATCTACAATATAAAATGAAGGTAAGCTTTACACCATAAGAAGCCTTAATAGTGAATTAGAGGTGTGATTTCGCTTCATGGATGTTATGTAAATCTAACGCCATAGTCCCGTGCGCCGGGGTGCCCCAAGGAGGAATTTTCGGACCGATTTTCTTTCTACAGTGATCTTGATGAAATTGTGGTACGAAACGCATGTACAAACAAAATATGTTAAGAGAAAAGTAAGTCACAGCAGAAATTACAGTACAAACACTTATTTATAATCAATACAATTTGATATTTTGTATGTTTTGTGATCGAGAGTAATTCAATGAAATGATCTCCAAAATTGTACATTTTATTAGTATTAATAGTTATTCAATCACACAAATCAATGAAGCATTTAAAAGCAAATTTTGGGCAAATTTAAAAATTGGCCTGACTTGTTAATCTCCATCCAATCAACAAACATGCTTTAAAAATTAGTAATAAAATGTTTTGTACGTAGAAAAGTTAACATATGGTCAAAAATAAATGTGAGCACACACTACCGGTGAAAATTACAATTTTTGTTTGATAATTATCTCGATAAAGACATATCACGCGAGGGAAGGATCGGACAGTCGGTAGTAGCAAGTGGCCACCGGCGACTGTAACTGTACCTTAGGTAAGCTGGTTAAGTGTTATGTATATAAATATTGTGTTGTATTTACTGCGCGTAAACTATGTAAATAAGCTGTAAATATTATTTAATTTTAAGTTTTTACTGAATATTTTGTATAAAATGCGGTTATTAAATATTAGTCACAACATGACGAGTTTTATTTTTAAAAATATCAAAAATACCCTTCGATTGGTTAATTAATTTTTATTCATAAAAATTACTTAGTATACAAGAAATCATTGAGAAATAACATCATAAACTAATATTAAGCGACATAACAGTAAATTTAAAATGTAGTGAAATAAAATATTCACTTATAAAGAAAAATAAACCAAACAAACCATCCTAAAAGTGTTCAGTCGCTTCACGGGGACGCGTAATCGGAGAGCCTTCTTAGCAGACAGCAGCACGGCATCTCCACCAGCAGACAGAGCAGCAGAGCCGCCGCCAGCGTCAGCGCGGCGGTGCCCGCGAAGTAGCAGAACTGACGTTACAACAGTAACATTAAACTCTGACTATAAAGCAGTGCAAGTAAACCTACAAGAGCTCAAGATCTACAGAGCGCCTACAACAAACCTTCAAGACGAAGAAGAAGAAGAAAGAAGAAGGTGTGAAATAGGACAATCGTTAATAATGAAACTAAAAACTTCAGTCGTTACAATTGTAAATACATAACAATAATGTAACTGGGGTCTCTATTGAGAGAGGAGGAGCGGTCCAGAGGAACGGTCGGGACGCGCCAGGAATGCACTCACGAGGCAGGCGGCGTGGCCGCAGGGCGGCGCGGCGGCCAGCAGCAGGCCGCGCGCGGCGGCGCCGTGCAGCAGCAGCGCGCCGTAGCTGAGCCGGCTCAGCGCCGCCAGCGCGCCGCCCAGCGCGCGCCCGCCGCCCTCTGCCGCCCGCCCACACTCCACATTATATCCTCAACACTAAACATACTTATCTTTATGGAAAATAAATACATCAGAGACCCTCCGCAGCACTTGAACGAAGGAAGGTGGTAGAACACCCTGCGGCTCGACTCCGGCGGCACCACCGCCACATCTATTTCTGCCTTATAACAGCAGTGTTAAGCGCCGCTGTGTTCCGGTTTGAAGGGTGTGGTGAGGAATACATACTTTT
>DWQT01003890.1:0-11878 GCA_018244895.1 Myscelus amystis hages | reverse complement strand
CAAATTATGACTGTTTTCAAAATATATAACAATTTATTTATATCTAATTTTGCACTGATAATTTGTTCTGTAGTAGAGTGTAAACTTTTACGTAACAAAATAAAATAGCAATATTTAATTTTGCGTTATTTTATCCGTTATCAGACATATTTATCGGGAAATTGTATTATTACATAAAAACAAATCGGACATCGAATAACATTTTTGTTTGTATTTGAATACTGCCATTTATTCTTGCCCACTTCTTATATTTGAATTTTAATTTCATGTGCGATACATGTTTTAATAGCGACATACGTTTTATTACACGTGTATCGAAATTTAAATTCACCCGTGTTTTATAAATGTTTTCAAGTTGTCATATTACATTTCTTTGTCAGTAGTTATATACCTTTATAATAATTGCATTTATGAGTATAAAACTTATTACTAGTGTTTAGTAAACTAAATTAGTTTGCATTGGTTTTGACACTCGTAAATCTTAGCCAATCTTAGTTTACTTTCTGCTTCTTTTTACGCTTTGGCATTTACGAACGTCATGTAGTATGGGCCTTAAGAAATTCCTTCAGGCCCAGAAACATTCAAAAGAAGGGCTCGTTTGAAAAATAAGGGTATTCGAGCTGCCAAGTTGAGGAATGCAGGGGGGGCGGGATCGCTTCTGTAATAGCCTATCAATAATATTTTTACCGGAATTTCTATGCATTAGAGGCCTAACAAATTTTGCATTGAAGTGTCCTTTTATTGGGTAAACAATTTAGCCTAATGGGGCGAAAACATGTTTGACACCCTTTCACAGTGGAGAAATTTGTTGGATTTTATTCCGAGAGATTAAATTATAGGAGAAAAGAGATAGTTCTCTATAAACGTCCCAGCATTAAGAAGTGAACTAATTATGTAAGCTTTATCATCATCATCATTTTTTTATCATTGTACACTCGGACACCGGAAATCCTCACAAATTAAGAAGGCTCGAGACATTGTCCGCCAGCAGTGTCAAATCTAAGTTGGCTGACAATTTTAAATTGACTTTTGAAAATAGAATATAGTCCTATTATGAAAGTTAATTTTTTTAATACGTTAGTATTACAATATTTAATAGATGTAAGGCTAAAAATATTTATGTCTACGTGATATGTAATTATAATGATCATATTGTAATTAACGGATTTCAAATCTCAATAATTTTGAAAAAAAACCTTAATACTTCATTTAAATGACACTCATACAGGTAACTAAGTCAGTAGCTATAAATTCATGCAAAGGAATCATTATATTTGGAAATATTTCATATTTTGACGCACAAATTGTTATAATCATTTATTATTGTTATATGAATATATAAAATCATCGTTTTTTTATTCAAAAGCATGAGAGTGGAGTTTGTTTCCGAGTCATAATTGTGATAAGTTAAAATTAAACACTTAGTTTATGTAGCTTTTATAAACTGTTTAAGCGAGTATGAGACGATGCGAGGAAGGAAAAGCTCTTATAACTATGTAGTAAACAAGATGCTACCGATATGGCCGTAGTAGTGTGTTCAAAACCAATGCAAGGTATATTTCTTATTTTAACGAATATTTAGGACGATAGTGTTTTATCTGCGTATACAAATATTCATCGCACATTTGTGGTATTTCTTAATGACTCTTGGCATCTTAAATATTCGTAAATTTTAATTTTTACGTTACAACGTAATAATTATGTAAGTTCTGTTGTGTCGTGTTTCTTGGGTCCAACATTTTGTCAAACGTTATAGATCTCCGAAAAAATCAAGTAAACGTAGAGACGTGATCGTCACGTGTATGTGCACAAGTAATGCGTGTAGTTGTGCGGCGGTGCATGGATGCACGTGCATGGAGTGTGCCCAACTTGTTACCGTTCCAAATTGAAACTGTAGATAGTTGGCCAGACATAAAACCTTTAACAAAACAATTAAAGGACGCCTAGATATTTTGGATGCACTTAAAATCATCAGTTAGTTTGTGAATTTAGGAATATTGTTCACAAAGGTTCGACAAGAATTGTTACCTCACCGATAGTGAATAGTTATCAATTTATGTAATTTCAAAATACATTAATTAAACATGTTATGTCTTTGATTTCAGTTTCATTTTTACTAGTTGTCCCCTGCGGTGTGTACCTGCGTAGATTTCGAATCCCGTATGAATATTGAGATAAAAAAATATTCTACGTCTTACTTAAGCTTATAAATAGTAGGTTTTTACCAACCCAGCTACGGGTCAGCTTAGATGCTACGTAAATTCGAATTGTGCGTAATGCTTTCATTACGCACTATCTATTCTATTTGTCTTTATAAATAGACATAAAAAAATAGAAGCACTTCAGGTGACAGTTATTTTGAAATCACATAGAGACACTTGCCTTTTTTATATGTATACAATTTTTGTGTGATATATAAACTAATAGGCCACGATTGTCTGAAGACAGCCTAAATGGGCATTCCTATGACATTGTATTTTATTCAAGTGGTAGGTGCTCTTCTATGTTACAACGGAACCTTTACATATAAGCAATTTGGTGAAGATCCTTTGCAGCGGTCTTTTTTTGTGCGCAATAGTAAGGCTTTTTCCAGGCTCCGGTGTTCCTTGACGACGTTATGCGGGGGTGAGAACTTAATTTAATTAAAGTCTTCTGGAAATATAAGAAACGCGATATCTATTGCATGCCACTAATAACATTATGCAAACTCATAGAAAATGTGTGTGTTGGTTAAAAAGTTTTAGACAAAAAGGCGGCACTAATATTATTGAGATAGATGAGTAATACCTAATGACTATGGTCGAATTGCTATGGTCTAGAATGAATCTTTCATTTGATATACATATCAAGGCTGTCAGTGTTTATAAAACATTACATTGAAATTGTAGGTACTTGCAGTGATGAAAAGTAATCTCGAATATCTCCTTTTAAACAGTATTTTAATAATATATTGTGTAATAAAGGCAAAGGCATTATATTGTTACAATTGCTCAACGAGTCATCGCGAGAAGGGGCACTGTGCTGGGGACTTTGTGACACCCACACTGCACTTTAACCACAGCAGAAGGTTGTTGATCAACTGTACTGGAGATCTACCTGGTTACAAAGCTCTTTGAATATTTCTGTTGGCCAAAACTTATCAATGCGCTCAAGGAAATCCTGATTTTATAACTTTCAATGATGTACCGGGTATTTACATACAATTTTTGGACTGACCTTTTGGTTCCACATCTAGACACGAGTTTCCTTTCAGTCCTTTAGCTATTCAGCTATATTGCACTAGATATTTTATCGTCACAGACAAAGCAAGTACAAAATACAAATGTATCTTTAATCCTTAACAAAGTGTAAGCTCACTACTGCTTGAATTCAAATGATGTAGGTAAAAAATTATTTACTCGTTGACAAAACGTTAAATAAATATGTAGTTTACACAGTAGTTGTGAGACAATCAGTTGTTAAATCACATATTTTGAAATTTTGTACCTAAAAATCGTTAAATTAATACTACTAAATACTATAATTTTGACGTCATTTTCTTTTCTTTTGAATCACATCAAAATTTCAGGTAATACTTTAGATTTTGATATGTGACATTGCGCAGCTTGTATTCCTCCTCACCTTGTTACACTATACAATGCTGCGTTAATTCCCTATTCTTAACGTGTGCCCTAGTTTCTGGATGCACCCTTTCTATCACATACCTATGTACACTTTGAGAGTTTTTAAATATGCGTCTGTTTATGTTTAGCAAGGGCAATGTGTTTTGTTCGGTCCTGGAGTGCTCGGGCTAAACACGCGTGGATAATACAAAGAGGCTGTTACCAAGTAGCCACCGAAGACCCTCTGCCTCAAGAATTGTCTATTCCCACTAGAGCTATGACTTGTAAACACCAACGGTAGACAATAAACTTCTTTATCAATTGTATTATGTATATGTATGCAGCAGATATATACAGTACGAGTGGTAATGCGCGGTTTCATTTCAGTTTGGCCGACGCCGAATATAAAGTATGCCTATGTCAAGCGGACTGGTGTAATACAGCACCTTCGCGAATTGTTTGCACATCTTTGACAAAAAATGGAATGTGGGCATGGGCTTACCTCTTCGCCTTGGGGATACTTATAAGGAGTTACGTTTAATCTCTTCCCTGAATGTACACACGTTAGCCCACTGGAGATTCTGCATCATTCGTGATTTCCTATGAACTGTGTAGATTGCAATAAACGTTGACTTTATCGGTTTATAAGCAGCTTTCACTTTATCCAAGCTGCCTCTGTCTATTTCTACGAAAAGGATGGTAAGAAGTGTGTGTGTTAGTGGGCCGCGTCCGCTGCGTCGCATACATTTTTTTTGTAAACATGCCTCAATCTAAACCTATATAATTAGAAAAATATAAATGTTTGTGCTAATTATTCAATAAACTTGTACTCCCCAACACCATGTATGTTATTTATTTATCTCTATTTCAGGAGAATAAAATACGTACTATATAAACAAATATTATATTTTACATTTTATGACACCTTTACTAAAGTTTACTAGAAACTTTATATATTTTTTATTATAGCACAACAGAATACTAATGCAATATTTCAATTACATTATTATGAGCACTGCAATTTAAATTACGAATTTTAGATTACGTAGGTACGCTAAATCGAAAAAGGTCTTTTTTATGTTAAAGCACTGTCATCGTAATACGATAGGTAAGTCGGTTTGTACCTTGAATATATAAATAAGACGAACATTTTTAAATCATTGATACAGAAGAAGTATATCTCTTAGATGTAAACGGTATAAATTAGAAATAAGGTAACGAGGAGAATTTTATTTGTCTTGATCTATTAATAATTCACTATACAGCGCTCTAGTATAATTATTTTGGAAACGAAGTTAAGTATATTGATATTTTGAGTTGCTTTTTTGTTAACACGAGATCGATTACGAAGCTTAACAATATATCATTGTGTAATTGATGACATGCCAATTTCTATATTTATTTATTTACGTATATGTACCGGTGGCGGTGGGAATAATTACGTCTCTCTTAATATACAACTAGAATTTTTGATCCGAAATATCCGATTTTTGACAAGATTCAATATCCTAAGATGATTTCGATTTGCTATGTACCTAGACGAAGGCGGTAACTCCACTCGATTATCATCGAAACCAGTATTTGGTATCGTACTCCGTATTCATTAGACTACAATTCGAATGGCTTCAAGTATTTGTATACATAATAATTTAGTTAGGGACTGAATTTCATCGGTTTTGGTTTTCGGAAGCATCGTCGTCGTCACCTTCGAGCTCATCTAACGCCGAGGCTGAATCGCTGGTTATCGCCTGTGCTATCAATCCGGTGATTCCAGTATCATTTCGGTTTCTTTTGAAGAAATTATAAACGTATTCCTCCAGTGTATCTTCATCGAAAGGTAATAAATCTTCAAGTTCTATTTGTCGCTTGGTTCGGTTTTGCGCCACTGAGGATTTACTAAAAGTTGTATAATTATTTTCCTCGCTGTCCACAATGCCTTTTCTATAAATCTCTACTGGGACATCGCTGCCGTCGCTTACATCGTATTTTATGCCCACATCAGTCTCCTGTATTTCAATTGAACCTAGACCGTTGTCAAGTAATGATTTCAAATTTTTAGCTCGACCAACTCTATACAACTCTGTTTTTTCGGGATGTTTTGTGTGTTTCTGTTTGATTGGATGTAAATGTTTTACTTCATTTGTTGTATTTAGCCTTGGTATTTCGTTGTCTAAAGGACTTGTGGAGCCTTTTGTCTTTGAGCCGTAAGTTTTAACTTTGGAATGACCTTGAATTATTAAATACATTGGTAATGAGGGTGCCTCTGTAGTAGTTCCCGTATCCTCCGACAGATTGGTTATTGATGTAGTCGTTGGCATGGGAGTTGTAAAACGCATATGTAAGTAGGGATCGTGAGTGAAAGTTACTGCCTGATCATGAATCAAATTGTTGACAACATGAGGATTGACATGAATCGGCTGGTAGTGTGCCGTAGTTAAACTTTCTGGTTTAATGACGGGTGGAGGTTGCATTGTTTGCATAAATTCTAATTTCACATCTTTGGTTGTAGTATGATCCTTAAATACATGTACTGTCTCTGATGCATGAGCATAGAGATTATCTTCCGGTCTTTCCGAATCTGGTATCATGGGCATGGACATCATCGGACTCAACATATCAATCATGTTCGGTTGTGTTTTCACATTTGGTACAGGAGTGGGTAGAAATGTGTGGGCAGCTTTTTCCGTTGTTGTATCATCATAGTAACTTTGAGTCTCAGCGGAAGTGTATGGAGTGGTTTCTTCGTAGGGTATGGTTACTTGTATTTTCATTGTTGATGATACCGTTGGTGGCAGTGCAGTCGGTACAAAGGTCGGCGAAAGTATAGATGTAGATTGTAGTCTCGGAGGTGGTGATTCGGATAGTATTGGTTTGTAAAACGAGTATGGTTCCTTTTTGGGCTCTTTGTTATCATTTAGTATTAAATTGTGAGTATCATTAATTATACCATCTTGATTGAAAGGTGTTGTTGGTCCCCAACCGGCGTAGTCACTACTTATGGCATTGGTAGGTGAAGTCTTAGTTTGGTTATAATTGAAGAGCCAATTTTGATTCGTCGTAGAAGACTGATAGATCAAGTTTGCTTCTTGCACAGCATAAGAAGTTACAAGAGTTGGACTAGTCGTTATATCTCTCGAGTCTTGTGTAGAATCAGTGAGTTTTATTGGCGTTGTAGGAATGGGCAATTTATTTTCTGTAAGAATATAAAGCGGAGGTTTATGTCCGGGCGGCGGCGGAGGCGGAGGAACCAGTATCGTCATCGGATAATGATCACTAAATTTGTATGTAAAATCTTCATATTTGGATGGCGGGGGTCGTTGAAATTTTCTCGGTGGCGATGGCGGTCGAGACACAACACTTGGTTTGCGCGAAGAGACTCCCAACATTAACACTTCTGATTTTCTTTCTGGATAGTGTTCACGTTCAAGGCGAGCTTCATCGGCCCAGTAGTGGACCCGCTCAAGTACTGGCGGCTCATAATCGTATGTAGGGTCGTTACGGAGGGGGTCACCTCGACCCGTTAAAGGCTTCCATTGGTCGAAATCCATTCTTGGGGAAAAAATGGATGCAAAATTAGGGCTTGAATTTTCTACCGCATCTGAAATAAATCATATACTTAATATACAAATCTTATAATCGACATTTTTGTATAAAAGAGTGAATTTAATTAAACTTTTTGCGTAATTATGATTTAAATGTAAAGTAACGTACCAAGGGAAGTAGGTTCCGAAGTAACGATTTGCAGCAGAAGAAGCAGGAATGCAATCCACGTTCCGCATGTCGTCTGCGAAAGTTTCGAAACAATCACAATAATCGGAATGTCCATAAGATTAATGATAGTAATCAGGATCAGAATCAATGGGGGTATTCCAAAATCGTAAGGTTTCAGTAAAATAACTACAACTAAAGCACAGTCCATTTTGCTAAAGTAAATATCGAAAATAAAATGTTGTGGTCTCATTTCTTAACGACAGGCCGTCAAATTTTCGCTGCGGTTTTCATACAATTAGAGCAGTGGTGGCTTGTCAGACGGTTTTGGGCGCGGCGCTTGTTAAAATACCAGGCGGGTGGAAAACAGACGAGCTAATTTAATATTATAACCATCCTCCTTGTTTATGTGCGTGAAATGTCTGACCTCGATCGCTCCTTACGGAAAAAATGTAGATATTGCTTGGTTGGCAATGATTAAATAAGTATGTTAACGAGGAGAACGCCCTCGGGCTGAAGTAATAATGCTTTAGCGTTCATTGTTTTATCAGATGTTTTACAACATATGTTATTAGTACCTGTGTAAGTTTTTTTTTGTTTAACATTTGATTTGATTAAATAAATAAAATTCTTCGAGAATGCTTAAATTCAGTGATGCCTACAACGTTTCTCTATCCATCGGCGAAACACACGCTTGTTCGGTAACTTCAAGTCACCGAAGAAGCGTGCCACCTAGCGTTTGTTGCAATACCCTCTGCCAGTACAGATTAGGGGAGGTAAGCCATAATATACATATGTATATGGGTAATCTGTACACCAGGAATTTTCAAGCCGGGAACCACAGGTTGTCCCCCAGTGGGGGCCTCTTGGACTTGTAATCTTTACATTCAAAGCTGTCCACTATTGTCCGATATGTGACGCAGTAATATAAAATAATCAAACAGCTTGTCGGGTAATGAAAGATTGTATTATATGACTATATAACAATGGTTAAATTATTATTCTTACATACATGTGTCTGAAACATAGATTGGAACACCAGGATACGATGGACATGAGACAGTGAAAGCAGCAATACGCGCGTGCGCCGAATCGCTAACTCGGACATTACATGACGGGAATCGGGCTATGGTTCTTTGCATCTAATTTGCCCTCTTTCAAACATCCTTTCACTATCTTATATCACAGTCGTCGTGTTATATACAACAATCAAAGAATTTAGATTACGTATTTGTTTTAAAGGTAAGCAACAGCATAGAAGCGTGATAATCATAGGAATGTAAAATTTTGAACATAAAACGAAATATAATAAATCGAGGCACTCGCGAAACTGTGTGACAGTTTTTCTAAATGCGATTAAAATAGACAGAGATCACAACGTCGGAACAAATCCAGTGGAGCAATATTATAGCGCGGCGACGGCATTTAACTTATCGCCTCACTAATTTGGTTTAAATTTTGATACAAAGCTAACTAATATCTGGATCTGATCGTAAACATTCCAACGCACTGGTTACTGATGTATATATAGGTATCTAACCACCCACATTAGCTGCCGATACATGCATTAAATAATAATTAATAAGTTAACTAATTTGCACACATGTACGAGTCCGGCGCCAACCAAATGTCATTTGTATTCAAAAGATTAATGAAATAAAGAAATCATTAATAGGTCAAATTGTGTCATAGTCTACCGGCAGTCCATTTCAATTCGTTTCAATCATAAGAACACAGACTAAAGAGGGCGGCTAAAATTAATGGAACCTATCCGTTAGTTTTAGTCGATCTTTCTGACTTCTCTCGTTCGTATGTTGTGTATAAGTTGTCTTTGACTTTCGGGGATCACGTAGTTTTTAATGGGTTTCTTCTTGTATAGAGTTGTATAGTAAGGTTACCGGAATTTTCTCAATCTAAAATATTCCTGCTATTACTGTTCAAGAAGTATACAATCCAGGAGACCATCCAATGCCCACTGATAACTTTCGTTTTTACACGTTTCTAAATTATTGTAAATATTGATAATTACAGTCGCACTGTAAAGGATTTCGTGTCCTTTCGCCATACTTTTCAAAATATGCTTTTCGTAGTCTATGTTCATAACTTGCGCACCTGTATGACATTTGAGTTATAAACATCCTACAGGTATTGTTAATTTGTATTGATTTCTTTATCACAACAACGCTGAAATGCCTGAATTTTACTTACACAAATTTCTTAAAATAATATAAACGTACACCCGTGCATTCTAACATATAGGTACGACTTACTTTATAATTAATATATTATGTATAATTTTTTATAATTAAAAACTTATTTGTCTATAGATTTAACTAATAAAATGAGAAGATTGGTTTATTCGCAATGTCTTATAAAATGAGAAATGGAAAGTAGGTGGAACCGAACAAATGTTTGTCGAACATGTGGATTGAATGAACGGACACAGTTAACGCACGGCTCATTTTGTAACTATCAGTAACATTATATTTATTTGATACACGATACACGATAACTAATTTATAAATATTTACAGACAAATAACAAAAGAGAGAATTTTATTCTATAGTTTATGCTTCCTACATAGATATCTTAGTGAACACAAATCATACTTTAATGATAACATAGTTTAGTACAAATATCCAACCTTGTTCATTAATTGTATGGTGTCATTTTGAACTATAATGAAAGAAATCAGGCTTGATCTGAACTTCACTAAGCCTTAATGCAAGAGCCATGCCGCATAGCGAAAGTAATGTGTAGACAAATTAAATTATCGGTATAAAAGTAAAACCAAAAATCATTCATTGACAAAGTCAAAAGAAAAGGCCATCGATAAGTCCTTATATATTTATTTAGTAACCATTATCGCGAACATGGATGTATTGGGTAGTTACAAGTTTACAATGGACATGACATAAAACTGCCTCCGAACCTGTCTTTGACACTGATTCCGTTAGGCCTCGGTGCAGGCCGCTATGTATCTACATACATCAATGTAGGGACATATACATACATACTTACACCCCGACACAAACTCCTAGTTGTCTGTTCTGGCTTTTATATAATATGTATATGTCCCATGGATTTAAGTATGTATTTGCTCTGGAAATATAGAAGCGGTTATATGTATAACATTTAATTATTTCTAAATAATTAAAAGTTATTCTCCTCTGTCTACCCCTTCCGGGATTAGAGGCGTGTTGTTACGTTTACGTTTTTTAATTATTTACTACAACATAGTATAACTATGTTCCATGATATATAATGGCCCAAGATGCAGAAAATAAGGGTCTGATTTGATCACTTTTAACTATAAATACAAATAGTAAGTTCATATAATGACATACATATTATATTATTTTACTAGGATTTGTTAAAATACATATATTCGCATTTTAATATCGTAAACGTTTATCTCTTGAAACTTGTTACTGTTACGTTGTTATTGTTGTTATTGACAAGCACTCTTTAATGTTAAACTTACAATAACTTACATCTAATCCGGTGTATTTGACTCGGTTTCGTAACAATAAAAATACGTCGATATTTTATTATTCGATTTGTCTAGACAACGCTTACACATCGGATCATAACGAACTTTTGCGTGAATAATAAATAATTATTCATGCACTCCAAAAACTGGTACCTATCTATTTACTTGGCAGTGAAAGTTTTTGAAGCATTTATTTATAAAACTTGGAATTGAGATGCGAGAGCCGAGCGCGGAGGCTTAGGCGTGGGAACGCGCGCTCGGCGCGGGCAGACCGAGTGGCGCCACGGGCGATTTGATGCCCACGGTCTGCTCTGCCACTAGGTTATTAGTACTAGGCTATTCCTATTCTTATGTGGTTTTGTTAAAATTACTTATGTTACCATCATCATAAACGTAAAAAATAAACGCACTAAGTTGAATAATAATTCAATCAAAAGGGATTAGATTTGTTTTGTGTCAAAATTTGTAGCTGTCTAGGGATATATTTTATTCTATTATTTTATTGATCGAGTACTTTGTTTAGATAGGGATATATTTTTATGCCAGTGTTTAAAATATAAAATAAATAAGAAGATATTATTTGTAATTTTCCGCATATTGAAATGTAGGTAGATATTTAAAAAGCTCTACATAAAACTCCCTGCGAAAATTCGTAACTGGATAGGTGTCGCAAGAAATCATCACGCGATTATATCCATAAATACATGACAACTAAAGTATCTGTCCGATGGATAATTTCGAAAAGCAAGTCAGTGAAAATAAAAATAGTGAACCAGTATAGTTGCTCTGTACGTACATAGTTAACTAAATTTCTATAAAAATATGATATACGCTCAGCTATTATCGTCGAGTATACTCTGCTGGCGATCAATACAGTTTACCGTTACAAATTGCGACAAGTTTATATTTCAGTCAAAACAAGTTGGTATACTATAAAAAATTACAATGCCAATAACAAAAACAATTGCATTTTTTCCTTGAACAGACAACACTACTCCTGGGTTCTGGGGTACGAATCCTGTTAAAAAATTCTGAAAAAAAATATCTTTTTCATTTATTTCATAACAAGATATAT
>DWQT01003889.1:0-11879 GCA_018244895.1 Myscelus amystis hages | reverse complement strand
TCTGGGTTCGATCCTAACACGTTTACTACGTGCGTTTTGTAACTAAAATTTAAATAGCACTTGCTAAAACGGTGAATAAAAACATCGTGAGGAAACCTGCACACCTTACTGATGTTATAAGTTTGCATAATATTTTCAAAGGTGTGTGGAGTCTACCAATCCGTATATGGCCAGCGTGGTAGACTACGGCCTAAATCCCTCTCAGTGCTATCAGAGGACGCCCGATCCGATAGTGGAGCATTAAAAGAGTGAAATAAAAAAAAAATATATTTGTATTCAAATTTCAATTCTCGAACATCAAAAATCAATTCGCAATCAAATCCATTCGCTACGACAATCCCAACTTAGTCATTCCGTTAAAATTTTCCTGAAGTATGGCGTTTGCCTCGTTTATGCGTGTTCTAAAATTTAATTTCAGTTTATATCCACAACCACTTCCACTGGTTCTCAAATTTAAATTGTAGATTTTTATGAAACTACTTTTTTATAAAACAAATCAAAGTGACGATAAAGAAATATGGATTATAAACGATTAAAGTATTATGGCAATAATATTGACTACTTATAATGTTTACTTTATCTCCTAAGAGGACTTAAATCTATCACATTTGGCTGTATTAATTTAGTATAATGCCTACCATGAAGGAACTTACTGTCTCCAATATTTTCTTTATCATTGGGGACTGATTTTTTTTTTAATATTATCATTATTGTTATCTTCATCGATGTATTCGAGTCTAGTGTTCATGGAATAGCCAATGTTAGGAAAATAAGCAACTCACCAGAAATGTGAAATAAATCCAATCAATCTAACTAGTGAACATCACGAAAAATAAATGGAAACTAACGATTATAACGGTATATTTTCCTCTTGTTCTAATTCGGTAAACTACAGTCATCCACTGCTGCGGTCGGGAACGCGGCACACGTTTTCCTGTTTCGCCCCCCAACTTGAAACAAATCAGTGACTACAGTTCCCAAACGTTCAATTTTAATTTAGTCAGTTTTAGCAATCAAATATATCAGCAATATCCTGTCTCCCAACGAAACAAAGATACCCAAGCGTTGCTACTTTACGACATATGACGTATATTTAAGACGTCAGTTATCAAACCCTTAATTACCACTACAGCAAGGAAGGCAGAAAGCATTGAGTTCCAAATATTTCCGTCCTGACAAACCTGCCGTGCTTCATCTACATCCATTATTCTCTTCATGCATCCACCCAGGTTTCGAAGACTCTTAACTCCCCCATTAGCAAGTGTCTGCCCTTTTTGGTTTTAATAGTAGTTAGGAATCTGGCGAGATGATTATGTACATATGTACGTATGTATGATAGGACAGTCGTGGTCTCCCTCGCCAGTAACACCCAACACCAAAACGCCTCAATTAAATGCCGATGCAGATAATTTGTAACACTTCTAGGTTTCAAGTTGATGTGTAATTGTCGTTTTAGAAACACTGCAAACAGGATAAACTTGATCCATTTGCCAATAGAGTGTAATAGGTGTTTACCTTAGAGTTAATGACTGCATGTTTATAAATATTTATCCTTAGCTACCAGGTGACGCTGCGGGGTTCCCGCTTTGTTCGTCACTGAAATTCAAGTGTAGGTTTGCCGTTTTACACGGCATATCTATACTTTATACGTATTATTATATATCTAAACTTAATGTTTCTGTCTGTGGACAGCTAGTTATTGTTATTCTTAGACAGTACTATATCGTAGGTCTCTTGCGCAATAAGCATTATTGTTCATGTATTAACTTCGCATATGACGCCTGTAGGTACGTATTTTATCTCTCCAGCCCCACTAACGGTTAAATGCATTATGAAAGTTGAAACTTACTTTAAGATGTGCATTTAGTTTGTATTAGGTTTGTTAATAAATATGATGCCGTCTAATGAAGAAAATAAATATATCTCTCAATTTTACAATTAAAGCAACACTTTTAATTGAAAGTATTTTCACTATTATTTATTTATTTATTTATTAGGTTGCCAACATACTGTACACAGTTACATTCAAGTTACATTAAATTAAAATAAATTCCTGCTTAGTGCCAGGACAATTATAGGCAACGACATCATGCTTAAACATCATAAGAGCATGTCAATAAGGTACGAAACAACATAAGAATTACAACAGAAAGTGGAAATATTATAAACAAATTTTAGTTAAAAATTGGAATAAAAATTGTGATAACTAGAAATAATTTCAAAAAAAAATAAAAAATAAAAATTGGACTAATAAATCTTATTGATACGGTCGAGTTCCAAGACTGAGAAATGAAATCATCAATTTCTTACAATATGAGCCCCAGTACGAGTTGAATTTGACTCCCAATTACGCACAAATCATTTATCAGGCAGGATCAAGGCACTAATTAATAAAAAGGCTGGGATGGCGTGTGTGGGAGGTAAAGAGGTTGTAGTGCTGGGGGGTTGGGGGGAGCAACAAATTAGGTTAAAAGCCTATAAATTGATGCGAACAGCTATGGGTGGCGGAGGGTACAGGACTGAATTAGTACCGGGTTTTTTATCACGGTCACCGGTGACGAGAATATATCGTTCACAGGATGCTTCCGTACGGGTTTTTGGGAAAAATATTTCATGTTTTTTTTACTACGTTCTTGATTGAATTGTTTAACAAAAAAACTATTTTTTGCGTTTTGTAAACGAACTGTAGTCTAGCAAATAGCACGCTTGCCTAGAAAGCCTCTTTATACGTAGATTTTAATTTTTTGTTATATTATATTATCGAAATGTTAAAAGGATGCATTTTTCCTCTAAATTAATGCATTTTACAGCTTCTACACATATTTACGTATCAAATTCATATTTCAAAACGATGTAATTCTTTAACTTCAATTGTCTTTTAAATCAATGTCACTCTTCATTTCCGTTTGGGTTATAATATGTCAAAATACAATATGACTAGTCCAACCTTTAATGGTTCGCGCTGCCTCTTATAGAACATGACCTTGGTAAAGCTAAGCATAATGTCTTCCGCTTTCTGCGTTATATAATCTTTCGAATAGGCTTAACCGGTTGCAGCAAAAACCGTAGGAGTGTGTAAATCAAGTTGCAACTGAAAAAAGAAATATAAATTCACATCGATCAAATTAATACTACAACCACACAAATACAAGAAACTGACATTCAAAAAAATGTTTCCTGAATGAATTAAGACCCCATTCGAAATTCGAAAAACACGTTAACTACGTAGATGATGTAGTAACGAATTTATTTGTTAAGGACAACGATTTATGTATATAGATGAATTATTCTTTTCCCAATATTTATGTAATGCCCCGGAGGCTCCGAAACCGTACCCCCTGTACATTTATCATGAGAAAAAAAATAATCATCGTTAATTGGTCCCTTTCATTAGTAACTCCGTGCATTCTTCGCTTCGTTGTTTTTTCGGTGTCAAATCTTTATCAATGAAAAAAGGATTTCATTCTTATTTAGATTACTTTATCACATACCTATATATACAGTTGAGGAGCTGTCGAGAGGCCGGCGAGCGTAAGAAATGTTACATTTAATGACTTAAGAGATAATATTTGGTAATTAATATCATCTTAATGAGAAACCGAATAGTGGTTAAGTGGTATGTACTTTGAACTTTCTTGTTCTTGATTGCGGCTTTGAGTTGTACTAGCTAGTAGTTAGTTGAATAACGCTTTAAATTTTAAGTCAGATTTCGTGTAACTACAAGAAACTTAAGTTAGCATTTCTTTACAATTATACCGATAATTCGTTTGCCCCATTACAGGGACTGAATACTTAGGCTCAATATTTTTCATATAAATGGATCTGTTGATAACAATTTCTATTTATGAACATGTTTCATGAATTTCTTTGAATCGAACTCTCACAAGATTTATCCAAAGGGATGTAGATTGTATGCGACTTATTTCGATTTTTTTACCATAACAAAAGATCCAAGTCCGTTGAAATACTCTTACAGGCTAATAATTCATTTGTATGAACATCAATGCAGTAAGCATTAATTGTACCATATTACATAAAAAAGTGCGTATTTACTTTAATAACCGCCACTAAGTAATCTGAAGGCTATAATATCTCTATTTAACCAACAGACACCGCGATATCGGATTCCTAATCGTAAACATTGATATTTAATGAAATGCTCGGAACGCATCTAGTTGTTTCAAGAACGATGCGACATAAAACCGAATCAAAGTGAAACGACTACACGAAACGCTGCAGTGAAAGTCAGCACCGCGGTATCAAATCGTAAATACCTCGACACCTTATCTGGCTAGACTCAACAAAACAGTCTAATTAAGCTATAAACAAAGCCACAAACACGGTCTCCCAAAATATTGAGGTCTAAGGCCTCATACTAATCTCGCCGGGCCATTAAGTGTCGACAGGTCGCCGAGAGCAGTCCGCGGGCCCCATAAAGATTACCACACGATAAGTCGACTACTGAACCGGTGGACCTCACACGCGCGCCGGTCGCCTCATAAATACTCGAAAATCGCTTCATACAGACAAAAAACTCGGCGATAAATTTGGCGCCCCTAACACGTAAATGTTCTTAATTATAGTGTAATTTCCGGGCAGAGTTTCGTTGTATCTAATCTGTTCAGTATTATGGTCGCTTGCCGTCCGCAGTCTCCCAATAGCGATCGTAACTCTCGCCGTATCGATTATTAGCCGTACCCGCTTCCAATACTCACAATATTAGGTACATCTTAATAAGTATTTTATTATGTTAATGTCAAAACCCAAGTTGGAAACTCGATACTTCGGACGGATCTTAATTTCAGGCTTTAAAAGATAAGATGGGTCTGCCAAATGTAATAGCTATCAAAATGATTATGATTGTATACGCTTTCAAGATGACCATCAATTTCATTAAACTCTGGACAGCTTTTATAAATTTTGGGCGCGTTCAATTTATTTTTGGTTCTCTCAAGTTCGGTAGTGGTTAAACTTCTATGTAAAATTGTCTTAATTACGACATGAATAAACGAATCGAAGTATCTTGAGGTTTGGATGGTGGAAATTTACTCAACATTGTTTTGCAGTTATGTAACAAGAACGACATAAGCAAACCAAAATGCCATTTGTTAAAAATTCGTTTCAGTTCGGATTAACGCGGTCATTCCCCATTTTTAACGCTCCCAACGTCTCTGACAAATAATTTGCGGAACACCAAATAAAGGCGACCTAAATATTTATAAGCCGCTCGATATAGCATCGATGTAGCTCGATGTCAGCTCCACCGTTCTGGAATAAGCAATAGGTCTCGTAAGTTATTTGAAAGTCAAACATCGGACTGGCCGCGAGTAATCGACGTCTCAAGCACAAAATTGTTGGTAGAGCCGATATCTCGCGAACATCGCATCGTGCGGAGAGCACGAGAGATCGCTTGTCTTTTCAAATTCGAGCCGTTTCACTCGCACCCGTTGCGATGGCGATATACCCTTCTCCCTTCTTGCCAAGTGCTGGTTATTCCACTTATATTTTTTTCTCCATTCCTGAGGACGACCGGCCGTCTGTCCGTCACGACTGACAGGCGCGCGCGAGCGGCCGACAATCCGCACTTGTCACCGTCGCACGGTTTCCAATGCCAAATTAAAGGAAATACACCAACAACACTAAAATAGGCGCTATAAGCGATCCCGACAGCTTACTTTTTCGAAGATATCTTAAGGAGCTACTCAACCAGGTCGCTTTAAAGCGCTCGCGATGGTTGTAATGAGAGAAAATATGGTCAGTTTGTTCGGTATTCGAACTGGTCGAATGGTTCTTGAGAGTTTTTTCGAGTAGTTGAATTATTGAAAATTGTCTTTCTTTTGTCAAATGTCGATGATAACTTTTTCATCTGTAACGGATGCAGCAGTCTAGATTTGCATGATCTTCAATTAAGCGTTAACTAGGGTAACAAAAGTTAACGGTCCGATGTTTCGTCGTTTCGCTGTTTGAGTGCAAGACGAAAGCTAATTATTCCCATTACTCGTAAACGGGCACAATCCATTCAAATTAGTTCATCGGACGTTCGTTGAATAAAGTATTTGCGTTTTGTGCGCGGCTGAATGACGCTCGGCCCCTTCCGGTGGGTGGTTGCTGTCACAACACGCAATGCGCGTCGCGGACGCACCGCACCGCATAATGAGACGTTTACTCGCATTAGCTAAAGAAATTGACAAGTGAACAATAGCGGGCCGAGGGGAAAAAGGACCGCGAAAACTGCAGAAAGGGCCGGACAGTGTCGTATCGTATTACCCGACGTAAAATATCTGGGGGAAAGGAATGAGAAACGATCGTTCCATTTAAATACGGGTACGAGTCGGGAGCGTTCGCGTGCGTTCGGTAGCGTGAGAATGCGCTTTATTCGGGCGGTGACAGCGCGTCCCGCGTCGGCCGCGGCTCGGCGGGTCGTCGATAAATCAGGTGCGCGGCCGCGACGCTCGTATATCGGCCGGAGAGGCCACAATGGCCCCGTGCTGACATGCTGACACTGACGCAATTGCTCGCATGCGCCCGTCGCCGTCGCCGTCACGCCGACGGCCGCGACAACCTTACGAGCTTGCCACCCCCCCGCGACCCCCCGTGACCCCCGGCCCGCGCGCCCTCACCCTGTATTTATTGCGCTAAATATTTGAATTAATCAGATGAGATAAAATGCTCGCGTTCGTTTAAACATTCCGATGCGGTCGCGGTGACAACTCGATGTATTGTCCTCGTATTAAACTGATCCTTTTTAAAGAAGTCATCCGTTCTCTTTTTGCCCTTCACTGTTTATTCAATGTGCGTAATTTATTTATGCGTTTGAGGTCAAACTTTTTTACGTAATTACCGTATACACATAATTCCTTACAACCTTGTATAACACAATAGATGTTTTTAAATTGAAGCTTAGTCTTTGTGTAACGTATTTGTATGAAGTGCAGCGAAAGAATTTTATCAGGAGATAAATCTTTTTAGAGGCAAGTAAAGTTGCTATGATGGTTTTATGAGAAGGTTCTTCGGTCGACTTGGAGGTAGTAACTGGCGTACAGGTTTATGACACCCCACTTCGCACGATATACGATACTTGGCAGGTCTAAGGAAACGCTCATGCCATGTTTCACTCACGGCAAGGAAGATACGTGGAGGAATTCAGCTTCGCAACGCATCTGTTTAAATGGCGAGCTTGGTCTAAAGGTTTGTTTGGTTTATTACAGGAGTATCATTGTTGTGTTCACGATGTTCATTAATTTTATAGATACCATATAAACTTAGATAGCGTGATACAGACATTCGTTTTATGCGGTATTTTTTTTACATAGAGTATCCTCATCCGAGTAACGTACTTACATGAACCTTATACACGAAAAAAAAATGGAATAAAATCATTTCTACTACTTTTACTACCTTACCTACGTTACGTTAGGTACGTTACGTTACGTTACGTTGCGTTACTTTACGTACCTTACGTACACAGCAGTAAAGACCGAGTCCAAAATATCTTATCTACTTATTATTATATGAGAGTGCAACGTAAAGTGATTTCTTAAACATGATGTGCTATTTCTTGTAAATGCTTTTATACTGCAGTTTTCACATAGAACACATTTGAAATCATCGTAAATCGATATTTTTATTATACATGACAATGAACAATACATTTAAAAATAATCAACAGACGCTTTTCTTTATTGTAAATTGTTACTCGTCTTGGCGGGGGCACTGCCGTGCTCCCAGATTTCATAAGAACACTCATTAAAACTGAAGCTGTATCGAATACGCGTTCGTGTCATTTACTTCAGTTATTCATTGGACGTCTTTTTAACTATACGTAGATAGGGAGATTAAAACGCGAAGAGCGGGCAAGTGTCGCGGTGACGTCGTGTCCGTATCAAATCTAAAATTCCTGTACTGAGTGCGTGAACGGTTAATTTAAAGTCGCCTCAGAGTCAGACGAGCGAATGGGGCGATTCGTATCGAGAAGCGAGTTTCATTTTATCAGTCTCTAGCGGGAACGTCCGGCCGATTGGGCTTGTAGTCCAAGCACAGGCTTTCGGGGTGAGCTTTTATTGGGTCTCGATGACTTACAAAATATTTCCGCCTTCGCCTGGTTTCTATGTGCGTGGTAAGGTATGTTAAAAGATTATGAGAGACTAATTTGGAAATCGTCATTAACATTGATGATATAAAAACTTAAACATGTACATTTTGATGTATTCTGCCTATTTAGAAAGAGACAATAATTAGTTTTTGACTCCTATTTACGGGATAACAAAGGATTTTTTTTTTCAGTAATCAAAATTGTTATATCAGTTTAATTTTTGACTTGTTTCCTCTTAATATAGTTGTTTATTTAAATAACTAAATTACTAAACTAGATCCGAATTATAATTGGCGCAGGCAATACTCTATACAATAATCACATTCAGTTTCAATTTATTATTTTCGCAAACTACAGCATTTGGTATCTTATATCTAACATCATGTTACTAGTTCTACGTTCCTAGTACTTTCTCCCGTGTTTAGTTCAAATTTAAATCGCTCAACGCTGCCAGCTTGAACACGCTCGTTATAAATAAAATTAAAATTGCAAAATCCTCAGCAATTTCACATATGGCCAGTAGATGATCTCGCGCGACTATCTCACAATTTGACGTGTCCCGAGGCATTCGCACTTTGTTTTATATCGATATATCGATATAATTTATGTCGCTATTGCAATTGATTAATGTTGTAATTGGTTACCGCGGCGAAATGCCATCGTTGATGTTAAAGAGGTATCAAGAAGTAACACTTGTATGAAGTACACAGTTCTCATTACGAATCTGACGATTCGTAGGTTCGTTTCCGTGAAATATGTGGTATATTTGAATACAACACCAACGTTTAACTTGTGAGCTGGTGGAACTATAACAATCTTACCAGTAACACTAATATATTGGAATAAAGCGAAGGTAAATGTTGAATTGTAATTTGAAGGAACTGCTAGAATTTACGTATGATTATTTCACATTTTAATAATATTGTAGATGCATTCAAGCTTAATGCAAATACACTTGACACATTACCGTTATGTTGAAAAGGACTAAAAACAACCACAATAGTAGATGTATGCTATTCGCAAAGTCTGAGATGTTTCTCCCATACCTTTAATACTCATGCACAAGTATGGAATGAACAGATGGTAGCAGTCAAAGATACACTTAACATTATCAATAAAATGGCTATTGAACATTATCAATAAAATAACAATATTGTTTTTTTATCAAGTTTTAATAACGGAACACGTTAAAAAAATTCTTTCGTATCATCTTTATCTTTTATCTGAAATCTCTTTAATGTTTCTATTCAACAACGGCTTCTTGAGGACTGATCGTTTGTCTGTCTATCCGCTTGAAATTTTACTATTTAACAACAACATCCTGCGGACTAGATGTGTCTTCGTTCTCGCACTCTTGTAAGAAAGTCATATAGAACACGACCGCGAAGGTGCAATAGTGGAATATTACTATCGGATCCATAGTCCAGTGGTTATTTCTCTATTTATACATTTTGTTTAATAGTACTATTGTAGTATTGGAACAAATTCCCTTACAAAATTTCTGTCCATTTTGGTAGCTGATGTGTGTTCTGTCAAAATTGACAGATTTCATTTTAATACTCTTCTAAATAAGATCTATGCTTGCTGCATTTTAACACGTATACAGATAGCAAAATTACTTGTTATTACATATTATCTACACAATTACTAGCCGCTATCGCAAAGTGTTATAATTCAATCTGAAAACCACCAATTGATTCGATTCACTTTTTTACATTTACACTCGAAGGTTTATAAATTATGAAATTAATAAATCCATTTTATAAAACAACACTAAACATTGCATTAATGGTAAAAGTAATAACTTGATATCTGGTTTACCCTCGTGGTTCTGACTTGACTTTTAATCACATTTCCTACGAAACTGGTTATGCGGTTACACCTACTGTACTGGGGCACCTGTTCATGCGAGGTTGCTCGTCAATTATCCAATCCAAGAACTCGCGCCAACATTTCCATGAGACGCTCGCCGAAAGCACGTGCTCGGATATTGACTGAATGAATGGCGGGGCGAGTTTCAAGCATTTTGACGCTGCAAAAACACACCCCATCGACACGTTATGGAAGCCGTGCAACGTTCAAGTGTGAATCAATTTGATTCCATCGGTTTTATTGATCGATTGACAATTTCGTATGAATTATTCAGCGGACACGAATACCGACGTTCCCCGTGCTCGTGGCAGCGTTCGCAAAAACCTCGCGCGGGTATCAAGCCCCCCAATAATCGCGGATGGACGCCGTGGGAGTGGTTGGCCGCTGAACACATCTCGCGGCCGGGATCGCTAGAAAAAACGTAGCGTTCGGTGATGAGAATGTTATGTCCCTCGTTTCCAACGACATATTTGCGAGTCGGGGTTGCGTTTTGCGATAATTACATGGCATAACGCGTGAGGAGCGCGCGGAATGCTCCGCTCTGAGCTCACCGCCGCAGATTTATAATGACGGCCGAGTGTCGCGGCCGAGCGGTCCTATCGACAGCGTGCCGTACGCGATAGGAAAAAACGCGACGCGCCCGGCATCCACCCGGGGCGGACCCGTTCCCAGGCCTCTCCTCTCCTCGCTTTTTCACGATCGTCCGCTAAACGACTAGCGAAATATTTCGAAATTGACATTCCTCTCATAATTCCACCGGAGGACGCAACCTTGGCGACGTCCGGCGAAATTTAATTGCCGCCTGATAAAAATACCTATGAAAAATCACCGCTGTGACGCGGCGTAATTACCGGCTGAATTCTGCGTCGGATGGGTGTGCACTCTCGCTTTTTTGTCGCGCGTCAATTATATAAATTGTTTGTGTAATAAATTTCGCTGTATCTCCTCGGACGTGTGGCGGTCTGGCGGAATGCGGCGACGATACGAAGCCGTTCCGCGGTGTACGAGCCCAATTAGCATGGGATCGATAGGCGCGGCCGATCCCCATCTCCTGTCCACCGCGCCGCATTGCATAAGCACCGAGTTTATCTAATCCGTACTTAATGAACGCTTCGCTCCTATCGTTGATTATATTAGCGCCTTGCACTGTTTGAGTTATGACAACCAAGCCTCAGAATAGTCAAATTTGTCGTAAATCCCCACCCTTATCCCCATGTAAGACAAAGCTAAAAACAACATAGTTTTACATGATCCAATGAGGCATTTTTACCCCATATAGAAGAGGAAGACAAGTCTGGAGCATACTACACCACGCTGGACCAATCTATTGGCGAAGACATAAGCCGCTTACATAATAGAATATCAGATAACAAACACTTTGAGTGAGATTGAAAGTTAGTAAAACTTTATGGATAATATTATAATAATTGGAGGCTAATTTGATGTTTTTTTAAGTGTTTATACGTAAATAATGTATTTTTGTTTCACTCAATTTAAAAAAGGTTAGCATTACGTGATTGCACATGAAACGGGTAAACCCAATCAGAAACGGCTCGAATTTGCGCTGTGTCGAATCGATTGGCTACCGAGACTTAGTTAAGTAAATCTCACGATAGTCATAAAGCCGATTGGGCTTAATCGTAATCGAGTCATCGATACGAAGTCATCGACCCGAACAAAAAGATCGGTGCGCTTCGCTCGCGGTACGACGAGAACAGTATGTTGTTAGTGAATTAATGTTCATAGTTCTTAAATCATCCGAGTCAAGGTTTTTTTTTTTATGTATCAAAATAGAAGACGAGCATGCAGTCCACCTGATGGTAAGTGGCTACTGCTTACCATGGACATTTGTAATCGACCCCAGATAAGATTAGATTCCTATCTCGGGTCGACCACATATGCGCCTCTACCCCTG
>DWQT01003888.1:0-11882 GCA_018244895.1 Myscelus amystis hages | reverse complement strand
CTGATAAACATACATATACATATTATATAATACTTATATAGATATTTTTATTACGACCAGACACATAACAAACAAAATCACACAAATGTTTGTTCTGGATGGGAATCGAACCCACGACCTCCGGTTTTACAGTCAGGGTCTCTAATCGCTCGACCACGAGGTCAGTCGAGTTACACCTATAGCCGATATTAAGTAAACTTCGCTCTCAAAACCTGAAGATAGTCACAAATTTCTCTTTATTGTAGTAAATCGTCTCTCATTCTTGTTCCATCTGTTGGAGTTTCCATATAAAATATGACTAGGAATTTTTATACTCTGGGCAACTTCATACGCGGTCATCGTGTTTATGGAAATCATAGTGGTGACATATTATGCATATATAATAAAATTCTAGGTACATACTTACATAATGATAATTAAGTCCCTTCAGACTGACAGTTGGGTGACGCTTATTTCAGGAAAATTTTTTAATACAACATGATTTAATGGATTAGGATGATACTGGATTAGGACTTTGTTGAATTTAATGGATTCGAAAGATAGAAGACCTTTCAGTACGAAACATTAGTAAATATTCGTGTGTTCTTAAGAAAGTAAAGGTACTTATCAGTTACAAATATATTTTCGAAACGCATCAATAAGTGATAGAAGTAGTAAAAGTGAGAAACGCGTGCTAATTGACGTGTTTTCACTTTCGTCTTACTTGACCGAATAACTCGACTAGATATGCTCATAACAGTTCAAAAAGATTCTTTCAACATTCAATCTTGTCTTCATCATAGGTGGGAGGAATACTGATGTTTTTTGTTTAATTAACCTTAAGTAATGAATGGAAACAGTGCCTAATGGACAACACTCGTTAGAGGATTCTTAAAACATTCTAACCTTAATACAGGCTGATGAATCATAAATGGATCATAATGATAAAAATGTACATTTGTATCAAAAATGCATACGTATCCAACCTTGCTATAAAAAGGTCAAGTGCAGTCAAGGTATTTTTATCGGATTTAAACTATTTATAAAATATGCATCCTTTTTTGTTATTGAAACTTTTCTAGAATACTTTGACGCATTAGAAGACTTATAGAAGGGAAATGTGAAATACAGTATTCACATAATGGCATTTGAAATGCAAATTGCATCCGAAGAACATACATACGAGTATATGCAACACTAAGTCGGGTTTGATTGAACCACGAGTATAAAACGCAGGTTAAGATGAGATTAAAAAACTTATCGCTTTGATGAAGCAAAATTTTCTGCAGGCAATCCGTAAGCATAGTTATTAGAGCCTATTACATCAATATCGAATATGTCAAGTAAATTAACTGTTGGATGCATTACACCTGACGATTTTATATAATGGCTGTAATAATTCAAAATAGATTAATCACAGTTGCAAGGCTCCCATTACGGTATCGGTTAGAGACGTGGTTTGAAATTTACTCGAATCGAATTGCACGAGTTTTTTAAACACTTTGTTACATATAGAAGCAAGATTATTTATAAGTCGTTCTATCTAAAATCACGGATATAAAGAGACGGAATATGTACATTTTTTTGCTAATAAATTAAAATTTAATTACTTTGTTTTATTTAATAAATCATGTCCACAGTCATTTCTACAGTGTTCATTCATTCTGCCTTTCGATTTTGCCAGGATGATTCTCGAAAATGCTTTTCAACCCAGTTCACGATTTGTTTTTAGATGTTTTTACAGCAATTTATCCCAGCAGAATCTGTTTATAAACTAGATACCCAAAGCTTTTTACGCTATTAACAACTCTTGGTAATAAATAGTAGGTGAATGATTTATTATCCTTGAGTAGTTCATAACATCTTTCAATCTCACATACATTTTATTAATCGTAGTACAGGTACATAGAATTCAACGTAAATTTTCCACTGACATCCAAACATTCATTTGGCTGTTTAAATCTGACATTTGAAGATCACTTAATCCTATTTACTTCGTAAGTACATCAGTAATCATTGACGTGTTATTCGAGACGGTATCCACATTTCAACATCGTTCACTTGTCGTACAGAGAGAGGTTAAACTATTGAATAATTATAAATTAATCAATATGTGTAATGAGAAAAATTAATATCGTTTATTTCTGTTTGTAGAATTTATCTACATCGTTTTTTTCGGACACCTATACATCAAATAAGAATGCAAGTCATTACATGCTGAGCGTTCATAAACATATTTCTTTATTTTGTTTCTGACTAAAATGTTTTTAATAGTGTATGTATATGTATATTTATGTTAACAGCTGTCTAGTTATCATGAAACAGGCGTTTATTTGGAGTTGGAAACGTGTGTAGCAAATATTATCGTTAATTTTCGGATTATTGGTCTATTCTTGTGATCGTTTCTCGTGGGTCGGTCGCGGTGAAGCAGATTCCGTGCGAACAGGAGATGTATATGGGTAAATCACGAGTTCGCGGCACGACCCACCGGGCTGTTTGCGATTTCACTAAGAAAACGCAAGTTTACATTGACTACGTACCACAACTTGAGCAACCCGACGGCAAAACGCTAAAGAACACAGCACGAGTGCCGCGTTATATTCTTGCAAAATTCGTGAAAAGTTTCAGTTTTTCAAGTCAACATTACGTGAGGTGTTTTATATTGAAATTGTGACGTAATCGGATGGCATCATTTGAATATTGTTTCGTTTATGGTATTTGTATGAGCTACTGTCATAACGTTTCCAAATTAGCATCAATTAGCTACTCAAAATTCTTAATATTTTTTTAATTTTGTAAATTCATTACATTCACGTTTTTACAATAAAATATTGTTGAATTTAATGCCTTTTATACTAACGGATCGTGGTAACTAAAAACATCCTTAAATATAGATCCGATAGTTAACGACTACCTATATATGGTACATATGTTTTTTTATAAACCTTTTTAAATCAATTCGTGATTTATGCAATATGCCCACGCTTCTAAAGGTTATTGTGTTTCCGGGTTTTAACTGATAGTAACTTGGCTTAAAGTAACCGTAATTTTGACGATAAAAAATCCAGATTATTTTTATAATTATTTCCGATTGTCAGCATAAATAACGGATTTAATAAAAAATGGGAATTACAATAAAAGATTTTTAATTACCTTCTTTTTATATAACCTTATTATATAATCATCCAATGACAATCGCAAGATAAAGAATAATGCTTAATGGATTTCACACATTTTTAAAATAAATGCTGGCTGGCCTTTTTATATTAAAAGCCACTTACTTATTCATCGATAAGATAAAATATATTAAGATGAAAAAAACCTTGTTTGAAGACGACTCGAACGTTTACTTACACATGTTAGTCTACGTGGTTTGCTTACATAAAAAATTTGAAGGTATTGAAGGTCAGAGAACTAGTAATACATTAATTTGCACTTCAAGTCCTAAATCATTCATTTTCTATACAGCAAAGATTTCATAAGAAGAAAACAGTTTTTAACTTAATTTAATTTTGTTTGGTAAATAAATTTTGAATTTGGAATCCCGTTTGAAATTCAGAATTTGAATTCATCACATATCGCTACTATTGTGTGAGTTGCACACAAACAAAAAATATTTGGAATATGTTACTCGTACGTACAGAACTACAAATGATTTTACCGTTTTATTTGAAAATGGAATAGTTTTCTTGTTATATATTATTAGTATCTTCAGACGGGAAGAATCTGCGTATCAAATGCAAAAGCGTCCTTCCAATCCGTAGGAACGTTCTAGAAATTTAACGGATTCAATGAAAAACTCGAACTCTTCAGCTTACATTACTGTAGTTTATCATTTTGCTGTCACAGCACCTCAATTGCGTTTTAAGTGTAAGGTATCAAGCTTGTCATCGATAAAGCCGCGCAGTGTCGACGGCCGTATCTCGGAGACAGCTCGTCTGACCGCGACAGTGCGAAAGCAGACCTTCCGTATAAGGACGGCTCGTTCACTGCGACTTTCTGATGTCCTGGTATCCGTGCGTTTATTAGACGGCCCGCTACTTTGAAATTTAGATTCACTCATATAAGAAAACTTCCAGTTTGTCAACGTTCGCTTCAAAAGAAAATGTAGGTAGGATTTAGTGGAATTTGACGATACACACATACATATAGTCTACTTCAATGCAGCTTAATTTTGTATCACCGTTTGTTGCATTTCTTCGTCGGCTAAAATACTTATATTGCTGGTATAGCGATGCATTTTGTTAAATACAAATATTGCAAGCAAGAGAATTGAAAAGTTACAAATATCATGAATTTAGGTAATATGAATCATACGATGTGTACGACACATGGAAAAAAACTCTGAGGTAATTAGGTATTTAACATTTTGAAGATTAAATAAATTAAATTATTATTCCAAGAATATTAATTGAATTAATTATACGAAATATAATTTTATATATGACTTAATTTGCCCAAATATGGGGTTAATGTTATTGAAATACTGGCAACATTTTTAAATAAAATCAAGACTTAGCGACACGACACACTCTGAAGTGTCGGTGTTTTCGAGATATGGCAAAGTTGATACCTACGTTGATGTGCTGGCTTTCACGCGAATATACGCCAATATAATATCAACGTTGAGTTCGCGGTGCATTTCGTGCAGTGTACATTGCACGGGGAGAGCGGGGTTATGTAAATCAACAGGTCCAGTTGCGTACAATGTGGGCCGCATCGGTGTTGCTATTATATCGCTTAATGCCCTTAACTTTGCAGTTTACACAGTCTTCATTGTTACTGCATCCAGATACATTTCGAAAGCAAATTAATCTGTGTACACATTTTTGGCAAATAAATGGCAGTATTAGTTGATTGACTTCGTGGTTGATTTGGAAACTGCAAAATCGGAGTACTCTGACTTTTTTTCTGTTACTAATATATCTAAAACACAAAGACAAAGATGTTTATTTGCACAAATATGAGTACATTTAAAGACGTTACAAACTTATTAGATCAATCCATATTTTGCCTTTTACGGCCTACAAATAAGGGAGATAATCCTATAATTAGAAACTATTTAGCGGCACTTTGTTTTCATAATAAAGTCAGACTACATTTTTAGTATACGAGTATGTAAGTGTAGTGTAGTATTTTTAGTCTATGGTAAGTATTACATGTATATTTATCAGCTGTCCGGTTACCATAACACAGGCATTTAATTGCCCGTTGGAGTCTGATAGCCGCGCGTGGATCGTCTCACATTTTATTATTATTTATCCGCGAAAGCTATGTATGTACAACGATGTGGCACCTGAGATGGGTGTAGCCAACTTTCCCCGCACACGACGAGACAATTGCATTAAATCCCTCTGTATACGTAAGTGCATTCTCGGAGCTTATAGGTGCGGCGAGTCTTAGGTCGAAGCTTGCAGTTTTACTGTAAATTCAGCGTGTAACGGTACCGCCATCTTTTACATACACATATAAATAAAATTGAAGTTTCCGCCTGTGGTTTCAAAATAGCTGTTCTCTCAATAAAACTTTTTCTTTTAAATTATCTCTCTGTCTTACTGTTTGTCCGCGCTAATCTCGGGAACGGCTGAGCCGATTGTAATGGAACTTTCACTGGAAGATAGCGGAGGTTATAGAGCAACGTGTAAGCTACTTTTTTATCGTGATAATATAAATTTGTAATACCAGAGGTGCGCAAGTACCTTACATTCATACATATGTATATGTTAATAAATAAACATAAATAAATGAAACGGCTTGTATAAATAAATAATATTAAATAAAATAAATAACAATGTAAAAATAAATAAATAGTAAAGCTGTTTGCGGCTAGGGTATGGTGATTTACAGGTACATACTGGAGTCTGAACAATGACAGACGCATTTTCACATGAATTACGAATTAGAAAGTGGTTTTGACAGGAACAGTGCAGCTATCCAGTACTAGTAGTAGCAACTATGTAGTATTACACTGTATTACGGGTACCGTACAGCAGTAGGTACAGTACAGCAAATGTAATATTGACAGAGCTTCTTACAAATATATTCCGTATATACCGCGATGCAATTGTTTGAGGAAATATTTTTTTATAATACTTTTATTTTTATTTAAATAATTTAGTATCAAATCGTCTTTTTTGCGTGAAATATACCGATTTTTATTTATTCCGATATGTTAATGTTTACATATAACAATATGTATATATGTAAGCATATCAGCTTTCTGGTTACCATAGCACAGGCAATAAATGACCCAATTTGGAATCGTGTGTGAAATTGTCCTAAGATATTTATTTATTTATTTACAATGAAAACTGTAATTAAGTAATTGCTGAAATTAAATCTTTTTTGTATTAGATAAGTGATTTTTAACATTCGATATTTGATATAACTGCCTCGGCAAGCTGACACCAATAGCGGAAGCTAGCACGGAGATTGAAACGAACCGGGTTTACTTATCCAGCGTTTTCTGTAACATTGGTAATGCTAATGAATTTGATATACATAAACGGCTTAACGAAGTTGATCTGTTAATAACATTTGCATTTGAGTTACCCAATCATTTATCGGAGTGAAAGAGATAATTGCGCAATACATGTAAGAACAGTAAAGCTAGTTTAGATATTACCGCGGTCCGGGATTCGAAACCTCGACTAAACAAAGATTGCATATTTCCACCGTTAAATATTGGTAATAATAGCAAATTTTGTTATTTAAAAGAGTGCTGGGAGTTTTTTTTCGCCGGCTTTTTTCTCCCGGTCTAGTATAGCCTGAAGGGCGCACAAAGCCGAAGTATGATAACTGAAACATGACTTTTATTAAGTGTATGTATGTACCTTATAATGAATAAAACAATTTGAATTTGTTAAACGTCAGTTACAAACGATTAAGGTAGGTGAACTTTACATGGTTTACAACTTACGCGTGGATATTGTGTAAGGTTTAAGCTATCTGTCAGTGTATTCATCTAATGACAGACGTCCCTTAAATTTCCCATTCCGAGACGCCCGTGACCAACAGTGGCACGTTAAAGACTGGATGATGGCGGCCTTAAGTGCCATAGACAACGAACTGTGGCCAATTTTAAATCGCGCTTTAGTTCTGCCGCGTGCACCATAGACACGTTGCTCTATCTAACAATAAAGGAATGTCGTTTTAGTCTGTATAACCGCAGGATGCATCTTCTAAAATCTTTTGATAATATACATGGAAACCTGACTAATCATGACTAATGGGTCCTATTTGTATATCAATTTTGTAATTATTATTATTATATCGACTAAATCATTAAAGTCACGTTAGACCTTCATTATTATTAACGATAGACGAGACGTTAGTCTAATATCACATGTATTGTTAGCTAATAATCATTGCAAATTTGTTACATTTTATTATGACGTACAACATTGACACATTGCACACAGACAAAAAGAAAAAAATATGTAAACAATACATTCAAGGCATAGACAATGGGTGGTGTTGCTTCTAATCGATCTCTTTCAAACAAACAATGAGCTAGCTGTGAAAGAAAATAATCGTATCGGTTAAATGGTAAAGCATGGTGTTTCCTGGCAGTGACTGAGTCAAGGACATTAGCTACGACCACATTACGATGACCAAATCACAGAGAATGGAACAAATACCCTAATGATATCTCATTAGATGGAGCAGCTGTTTTACTCTAGCGATTAGGGTTTCGCAAATATCAGAATTTGTCATCAGATTAATGAGGTGAAGCATCATTTGCTGGAAAACATTGTGAGGAAATTGACAACCCTGGCAGCGTCTTGCAATGTTGTGGTGGGAAGCTTGGAAACCACTTTAGACCGGTTTGGTGCTTTTAATTGTCACCCACGCTGCGGCGGTACATTTTGAAAAAAGAACAAAGATGATTAAGTTTTATTTGTCCCATTATAATGCAAGACGAAGGGGACGTACGAACGTCAACCTGTTACTTGTCATTGTACGTAATTACAGTAATGTCTATCAACGCCAATGCTCTTAGCAAGTGGCAATTTAGAAAGGATATTGTGTAGGTATGTTCGTGATGTGGCGGATAGCGAACATGGCAACAAATTGATTTCGCTGATTACTGACTTGTGTGTGCCTATTTATTTTAACGAAATTATACCTTGAACCGGCAATAAACTAGTTTTTGCATTTACTTTTTAAAATGCAAGGAACAAAATAAATTGTTCCCTGTTAGTATTACGGCCCTTCGCAGCTTCGACGGATGAGAAAGTAGAAACAAGAATACCAGTTAAACGTGGCCAGTTGACATCCACAAACAAGAATGCCATAAAAAAAACATTAAACGACGCAGATTATTACGTATCATTCGAAATTTAAAAAAAAGAAATACTGAACGAGACAGATTGTTACGTATCCTTCGAAATTTAAAAAAAGAACGCTGATTTAACCGACTTTAAGAAACCTCAATATCATAGGCGGCCAGCATTCCGTTAATTATGAAGCAAAACGAAAACAGCGCATACGAGCACGATTCAATACAAATCACGTACAATCAACTACAGTTTCACATGTAAAAGGTGACATTGGAGAGTGTTCGCAATGTTACATACGTGTGTGTGTAGATAGTATATGTTACATACACGCGCGTGTGTAGGTTATGAGATTGCAATTTTGCCATTACTCTACTCTAGCGGGAATAATTTGATCCGGTGACAGCATGACAGCAAGGCCGGCTGATTTGAACTTGGACACAATAAACGGAGAGGTACAATGTTCGCATTGTGGAAATTGAACACTGGTCGATTTACACATATTTGTTTACTTAGTTTACTGAGCGTCAAAACATATATGCAATTAAATCGTTTACTACTCTTATTGGTACACTGCTGTACTTAGATCTATTATATTGAGACGGTTTGACTTGGATTAAAAAACAAATTTATATTATCTTAATATACTGTACTGGCTCAGAGGTTCTGTGTATAGTGACGCTTAAGCCATGGCCCCTAGGTTCGATTCCCACTCAATACAAGTGCATACAAGTTTGGCGCGTAAACATTTGTTACATTACAACTATTTCCAGTCCTTGCATGGCATTTATCAGCAGTATGGTTTTAGTAACACAGACTCTGTCTAATTCGAAATAAGATAAATGTGTGAAATCGCCCTAACATTTAATACGACTTTGTATTACATCCCCTGTATTGACTGTAGGTCTCAATCGTATTATACCGTTTTACCAAACACCGAATGCATTTGCCGTAAATAATACGAAAATTGCAACACGATTCACATTGTGCAAGTGTTTTTAATTCAAATATGTGTTAATAGCGTTGTGTAAGACTGGTCGCTTACATGTTGGTACAATATTAACGTTTTTATGAAGAGAAAAAAGGAGGCTGCGGAAAAATCCGAAACCGGATACGAACCGGTATTGCAGAAAGTACCGATATCCGAATATGCCTCAACGATATTACGATTATGTAACGACATTATGTGCATACCGCGCAATCGGATTTACATAGGATCATGTAGCACTTTTGCGTTCTCTCCAACTCATTGCACCAGAGGCAAAAGGATAGTTTTGACTAGTCCGTTACCATAAACGTTTGCTCGGTACTTTAATAACGACAGTTAATGTAATCTAATGTAACTTCTACGCAAAAAACACTTGCCAAATCGTCTGAACCACTAAAGCCATCTGCAGAATGTAATGTAAAACATGTGACTGGAAATAAATATAAGTATACCATAATATGTATGTACGCATAACATATGACTATATTATGTAAAACAAATCTGATGAATCAATTTGAAATTAAGCATCACCAAAGTTCAATAATGAATCGATTCAACTGTTTAGAGAGTACCTATCTCGTTCTATCTTTATTAATAACGAAATAGAAAGGAGGATAAAATTTACGAGGAATAGTTTTTGCAGACAATAAAAAAAGTTACTCGATTGTTTGCCTATCTGGGAGCTCGGTAGTGCCCCCGCCAAGACGAGCCAAGCGAAGCGCAAGAGCACTACCTACCTTTTCTCAAAACGTTTCGTCGTATTTTTGAACCCTCGTAACTTTGGTTTGGATAATGTCTGATAGTTAAAATTTTCAATATATAATACTATGAGTACAATAATTTAACATGCAAAGTATGAATAACGGAGCTATTATACTTTACATTTTATTTATTTGTTTACTTATCACTTAATAACGCACTGACGATTTGGCGTGGTAGTAACTTATCGGGATCAAGATATAGGGTACTTTTTACAACGGTGAACTATGACATTTCTTAGGAATGCGATCGAAACAACATATAGCTGGTTAGTAATAAAAGCGTTGACAAATAAGAAAAAATGTGCGTTTTGAAATACTTAAATACTGTTTTGAAATGTTGTTGAAAACTCACCAAGAATAAACAGACGGAGTAGAAGTGTGGTGCGGCAGTTAAACACTTCAGTTACTTAAATATTGTACTCGGTTCAGCGATGGATGACCTCTCAACGTTCCGTTTCACAAGACACGACGCTCACACATTTCGTCAAAATTATTCGACGTAAAAAATTAACAATTGTTAAAAATATCCAATTGATACGTTTGTTTCTCACATGTCACGTCCACAGTCACCGATAAAGCACCTTAACGACCTGGAACAATAGAATATAGGTTACATGTGATACAATTGTAAATATTGGTAACAGATAATATATAATTGTTGATTATACGGTGAAATTTATATAGCTCTATTCCGTAATTACAAATCGATTAATTACAATTCGTGAAATTGTGTTCACGGTTTAATATTCCGGTTTATAATAAATTTATTTGGCTTAGGTTGACATTTCAATAAAATATTCAGATTTTTTTTACTCATAATCATTTCCATATTTGCCATACACATGTAAAGAAACGTACTTAAAACAATAGATTGTATTTTCAAAAGTACACTTTAAAAAAAAAAATTCATTAACGTAAAGTCTGTGTTTTGTTAGTTATTAATTTCATTAACAGAATCACATTCACATGAAAAATAATAACATAAGATTGGTCTGTAAGAATGCGATCAATTATGTAGCTTGAAATATTTGATTTGTCAACACCAATGACGACTGTCTGTCGCCACGATTTTGTCTATCACGCGTTAACTTGACCGCGCCACCAAAGCTGTTTTGTAAGGGCTTGCGCACACTGTAAACGCAGTCGCGATAAAAAGGCTCTAGTCGAATGCCATGAAGACATTATACAGTGTGCTGAAGATCCAATTATTTATAATAATTGAAATTTAAGAAAATTGTTTAAAATTTCTGAAACAAATTAAAATCTAAACAAATAGTTTTAAAGCGCATCACATTACGCGGTGCTCATATTATTTATATGCAAATTGATAATAAATATATTATAAAGGATTTTCCACCACTTCTTGCACATTAGTATGATAGCGCATTCTTAAATGCAGATTTAATTTATATATTTATGGATAATTATACGGTTAGTATAACATATTAATGATAGAACAAGTATTCAAGCTGTTTATTTTTCCGCGATGTAAATGTTAGTAAAACGATTTGCGTTTTGACTTAAAGAGGTTTCCCACACACCTTCCGACGCCATCCGACAACCGTGTTAGCCTCGTGTAACGAACCATTACAGTCCACTAGGGGTAGCAATAGAATTAGATTCAGATACGAAGTATGGAAAGTAATAAAAGTATTGTTTTGTGGAACTGGACATCAATATCTTTAATGAGCCAATCGAAATGGAAAGGTTTGAAGTTGGTGCTCGTATTCATTTAAGTTATTAAAATATAATTATTTATTTAAGGCTTAGCACCGACTTCAAACCTTTCAGTAAATAGCACATATAAATAATAGGTAGTGTATAATTAATATTAAATCTTTTTAATTTTTTACTTTTTAGTTTCGGAGTCGGTTT
>DWQT01003887.1:0-11883 GCA_018244895.1 Myscelus amystis hages | reverse complement strand
CTTCACTAATTAATCGAAAGGAACTTCGTTCCATCCGGGTGTCCCTTGACAGCTCCCATGTGTTTTTTTAAATTTTTAATAGTCAAACGTTTACCAGCAATCTTATGTGAAGAAAAACGTAGATGCGTCCTACGACGTGGTACACTTGTCTAACAAATTATTATTCTTAATATGAAAAGTGCCCGTTCCTATTTGAAATAACGATACCATAACTTTGGCCTGACAAAAAAAAATCCACTTGGTACAGATGGTAGGCCACTAGCTAATTTAAATCAATTTACAATAAATTACTTATACTTACAAATCTTTTCCAGAGACCCACACATTGTCCGCGTTAGAAGTACTCGAGAAAGTGTTATGGCTAATGTTCCATTTCGTCAACATTAATATGCTCGTCGCTCCAGGTCATTACATCATTCAACAGGTAACAATTACACCGTATTACACTCAAAATAACCTTACAAGAAAATAATTACTCCTTACGTAAGTATTAAGGCAAATTACAAAAGATATCAGAAATGATTTCGGCTTCGGTACATTTATCCATTTATAGGTATTTTGAAGTCTTGGAAAATTTTAAGATTAAAATAAGACGACTACTTGTGAATATGATTTTCTCTTTTCAAATAGAGTGAATCGACCAGCAAGTATGATTTCTATTCATCTAATTTTAAATCATTTATCTTGAGATTGTTTTATCGCGTCATATCTTGGTTATAAAACTAACGCCATAAATGTATCTACCTTAACAGACCGATCATATACGGTTTCTGGTTGGCAAGCTCATTGGGAAGGCCCATACATATACCGATACTTTCGAGGAGCTGTTCGTCGAAATACAAAAGCTATTTGTTACGCTGACGTTAAACAAACCCAGGCTGTCTCCTCTCGGCGTGTGCACCCTCTCAAGAGAATTTCTCCTGTCTGTTAGTATCTTCATAATAAATATAGTTTAAAAAAACTAAAGTACACGCTTTTATAGAAATCAACTACAGAGGTAACACTACAGAGTGTGCACCCCACGCTTTTTTTACAATTAAATATATCTTTTTTGTTGTTTATACAATTTTTCATTAAAATTTTTCAAGTTTATTTTTTAGTTTGATTTCTATAAAAGCGTGTACTTTAGTTTTTTTTAAACCATATTTATTTTTTATTTTTTAGTTTAAGCGCTATCTAGTGGCCGCGTACATAGGCTACGGCGACGAGTGCTAAAACCGCGCTGTTGCCCCTGGTACAGTTACTTAACTGACAGACATACAAGTGAAGCTAATATAAAGCGTGTAAAGAGAACACTGATTCACCTTAGGCACTCTTATAATTAAGCCAACATAACGCACACACTAAATTCACGGATTTCCATCTCATCTGAAATTACACAAGACCGTGAGATTCACGTATTTAACCGTCTTTCCCGCCTTCCTCTTAAAATATTGCTTTTTATTATGTTATTCTTTTCGCTACTTATGCTTGAGTCTTGCTTTGTTTTTTATTAATTGCCTAATTTAACCAGTTCTCGTGAGAAATTTTGATGATCATTGATAAGATCGCTTATTCAATTCTCTATCACGTTTCCTGTATCTAAATACTGGTGGTATATTTTATGTCGATATGCCATAAAAAAAAAGTTCATTATTGGATACTTCAAGTATGGTGAGTTTCTTTAAATACTCGTTATAATTCAGGTGACAATAATGTTACTGGCACATAATAAGATAGGCATATGTATACACGACATATTTTGTGTTCAGAAATGATTCAAACATAAGTTTTATTTCAGGTTTTGGGAGTTTCCGTGACTTACCTGGTTATCTTGGTGCAGTTTCAGTCTAATTAATAATCAAAGGAAACACTCGCTGTTCAAGAACAGAAGAACTTTACAAGACAATAATTGATCGATCACTCTTTTGTGCTTTTGACACGCTTAATATAGCTAGTTATTATTTGGTGTTTTATCTTCACGTGACTTTGATATCCACTACTGACGTATTAAAATAAATGTTTTACTCAATATGTTTTATTTATCTCATGGTTTTGAATATATATAATACCTATACGTAAAAACTACTTTTAGATATAATTTAAAATAATCAACGAAGTAAGAAAAATCATTCAGAAGACCTCAAATGTACAACGTTACAAAAACAATAGGTAGAAGTCCATATTCCGAGTGTAGATAACCAATTTGATAATACGCATACATGCCGTCTGTTATATTTTGAAACAGAAAAAAGGTGTTTTTCTTCATATGTGTTATTAATCTTATATTATGGTACATATTATAGTCCTTATCTGACCTTTTATTGATATTAACATAATAATATACTAATATACATCTTTTGTTTCTACGTAATTGTTTCCTTTCAACCAAAATTGAGAGCTTCATTCACGCTCTACTGATTTCCTTCAATGCAATTAGTACCTACCTATTAGCCGTAATATTTTACCTAATTGATGATAAACACGCAATCAAACAAAGAGCAAATAAATAGGAAATAATAATGATGTAAGTTTAAAATTATATATTGCTCCTTATAAATAAAACAGAGTAAAACTCTATTAGGACTTTGAAATCATTATTATTATTATAACTATCCTAAACCCTTTCACTATGAGAGGAGACCCGGTCCAGCGGAGGACACTAATCGGGTGAAAAAAATTACTAATACATTCTGTGGGAATGGAATAGGCAGACCAAACTGAATGCCAAATAACTCTATCCTTACAGACCTAACATGTTTCTTCGACATCGAAGAATCTTGACTATCCCAATAGCCAGCGCCTGATGTGTTCAGAGAGAAAAACCACGATCAAATATAGATCAAGAATCAGGTCTTAGTTCACACTTATAGCCGTGGCTTTTTAATATGAACCTATTTATTAGTTTATTTGTCACGGTTTTTTCTGAGCGATTTCTTGTGTTGCACACCAACGGTATCACTATATGACGCCAGGTATCACGCCACCGTATTATAAATGCCGTCGGAGCAAAGAATACAGAGGAAATATACAATATGCTGCTGTCTCACTCGCCCTAACGTTTAAGACTCTTCTACACGGTAAGAAATTTACGACGTTTTTAAATAAATCTTGGATTACCTACGCCTAAAACTGCTCTTCCTCGTTAGGCAGGCTTCCGTCCATTGTAAGCAGATATTACCTTAATCAAGACGAAACGTTCTGTTTTTTACCTTCACCGACCCGTCAAAGAAGAATACCCTTTGTGCGTCTGTATTTTCCAAAACTAAAGAACCCCGCACGTTTATAACCCATGCCGTAAGCCACATTATCGCTTTCCAATACGTAAGATTACAGCCAAATTCTAGTCTATACCAAATGAATATCTAAAAACAAATCAGGATTGGGTACATTTTGGATTGTCGCTTTTTACTTACAACTAGTGCAGCGCAGTGTTCCCTCTACTTAATTGTAGCATTATTGGGTTACATACCTTTATATTACAAACCTAACCGTAGCTACATTTTTAAAATTAGGAAATGTGCTTTGACACATTGGACAAATTCTTGACGGTTGCGGTCCACTAACACGCTAATGTCAAAGTCTTTTGACGTAGGATCTTTCAGAATGGTTCTTTCCAGTTTTAACGTTTGTGTGCTGAGTCGCGATGTCGCGTTACTGTCAGCAGGTTGTGTATCCGAGCCCTAATAACGCGATAACAGCATCAGGAACACTGAACTTCGTACTGAGAGATTTGTCTTAATTAGCAACTAAACCGCACGCCAGTATTTTTAAGTTCCTTGGTGCCGCTGTTTGCGGTTGGACGTCAGAATGTTTCGCTTCAGTTGTAGAATACGTAAAATGTTCGTGATTGCCGGGTTTCTAGTGTTCTGCGTGAATACGATTTTAGCCGGTAAGTATATGTGATTTAATAACAGTAGGTACTGGCTTCGATTTTTACGGTATTGTCTATGATTTATGAACTTATTACGTAATTAAATTTTATTATGACCGTTAATAATTAATTATTAATTGCTTTTAAATCTACATTTTTAAATCTAGATCTTGCCTTTTGGGGTCGTTTTATTGTAATAGAAATACAAAATAAGAGTAATTGTCAAACCTATCAATGTCAAAGGTCGTATAGGAGGTTTTGAATCCGTTGACGGCTTGGCCACTAATTAATGAATATTTCTGCCAGTCCAGAGCAGCATAACAGAGTATCTTCCAGGCCTCCCGCAATTGTAGAAGACCAATTCCCCAAGTTCCCCAATAGCACACAAAAGGGATTGGAGCCGCAAAAAGGAAATGAACATTTGCAAATATCAAACATTCTTTCGCAAAAGGAGAAGGTACTCGTGAACTTATGGGTTTAAAAGTACAGTGGGAGTTTTTCGAATGTAAAAAAAATATATTTGGCAAATGTCTATAAATACTGTTTGTTTTTATGCAGATATTGTTTTTGGTTTGATACAGATTTTTTGTTTTCGTATTGTGGTTTATCAGTCGTATGCTTGTTGACTTTGTTAAAATATTCTAGTCTATTGGACAGATAAACCGTGTGCAGTGAGACAGATCCGGGGCAAGTCGGTGGTGTGCGTTTGCAATGAGACGTACTGCGATGAGATCGTGAGGCAGGCGCCGGCGCCCGGCCAGTACGTCGCTTACACCAGCTCCGAAGTACACCCCTTTTATTAACATATCCTCGTACAACACCTTTACTTCAACGACAAAATTAAACATCTCATTCAAATATCGAATCGAGTTCATATTGTACAAAAATGGCGACCCATAGTTGTGGAAAATTTCAAAGGACGTCGAATTTTGCTTCAGATCTCATTATTAATGCGATATGATTTCAGAGTGGATTGCGATTTAACAAAACGATTGGGTATTTTCAAAGATCTAACCAAACTTGTAGTAAGTACATTGACATTTTATTTATCATCGTACTGATAAGCAAAATATGACGATGAAACTGCAATGATATTTCGTTTATATTAGAATGCGGCTTAAACCACATATACCTGGATCCTTTGAAGCGATACCAGAGGGTTGAAGGTTTCGGTGGCGCGGTCACAGATGCCGCTGCGATAAACTGGAAGAGTCTATCGGAGCCGCTACAGAACTATTTGGTTAAGTAAGAAGGACATATTGCTTTCCTTTTCCCACCAGCTTGTGGCACCACACGTGTAAAATCAAACTACGAAGACTGCGTGTAAGATTCTGTTTATTATAATGTTATATATTCTTTAGTCTTGGACTATATCTAAGACACTAGAAAGAACAGGACTACTAATGATATTCTGTTTCTTTGTGAAGCTCACGTTCTTACCATTTAAAGCAAATCTAGTTTGCTGAAAATATCAGTGCTTCATATGGTAATACCTATTACGATTCCTCTGATCGGGATTTTATTGGAATGTTAATATCTTCACAAACCACTTAAATATGCCTTTCGTGTACACGTTGTTGTACGTGAATAACATCAGATGAGGGGTCGTCCATTAATCACGTGAGACTCGAAAGGGGGGAGAGGGGTTCCGGCGAAAATCACGAAATATCACCAGGGGGTAGGGGGGTTGCAGTAAGATATCACGTGTATTTATTTTTCTTAAATATTATTTTTATGCCAGTCAAAACCAACCTGCAACCTTTCTGTCTAGACATTTTTATCATGTTCCTTAATTTTCTAGAATAATTAGATTTATTTATACCTGTATTTGAAGATAATATTATAAAAACTTTAAGATTCTGTGTAGGTACTAAAAAATACACGTGACCTAAACGTGTTCTTAAAACTCACCACGTATCACCAAGGGGGAGGGGGGGGTTAAAAATTGCTAAAAAAACATCACGTGATTAATGGACGGCGCCTTATACACCTCTGAAATAGATTTTGATTTAAGCAGTGTTAAATACTTTTAAAAGTCAATAAATTGTGAACCGTCTGGTACGTGGCGCGGACAGTGTTAAAACTGTTATAAGTCGTTTAATACAAACGATCGCATTTCACACGTGTGGTTTAAGTGATTAGACTCATTAACTGGCTGCGGAAATGTACTCATAGGGCCACGTCAAAACCAAGTCTTTTTTTTTAAGTCTACATCTTTTTATAGTGTAATTTATTATCATCACAAAACCTTACAGGTACAAACGTAAGTTTTGACGTTGACTAACCTAGAGTTTCACTTTGTTCAATAGTTCAAATCTCTTATGTGTTTGGTCTTACTTAGTAGGCAAATGTAAAGTGCAATGACTTAGATGTTAGGCTCCACTAGGGCCGACTGGGTTACAAATCCTCAAGTTCAGAAATTGTCAGAGAACTTTACAAATCTAGCGGTGTAACGACTATAACGACGTATAACGTATGACATACTTAACGTGAATGAACGTGAACTTATGAAAACGTGTATTCAATTAGAGTTCTCAATATTACAAGTGTTCTCTTAAATCTGTGAAGTATACCGTCTATTCTAGAAGATTATTTGGTACTTATTATTAAATTACTTACTTGGTATTAAATCTAACACATTTTAGAAGACTAATGATCAACAAGGCCCTCACGTACGACATAAAAACCTTATTAGAATAATATTTTCGCGATTTTGAACTGTATAAGAAATGTTTGGTCATCATAAGCTGACAGCTGAAGTTTTCCCGAGTATAGACACAGACCGTCCTACGTGATATTTATTTATTACGTATTGGAAAGTCACATTAGCCGTAATTGACAGCTGTATATGACGTTCTAAATAGAGTTTCGAAATCTTGCTATTTTTTCCTTTGTTTTTTCTTTTAATTATAGCTGAAATAAAAGTATGACTGATGTTGTAGGCATACTTTTGAATTGTTACATGAAATAATTCTATTGAATCGCAATTTTGTTACTTAAAATGCAGTTCAATTTATAATAAATAATAATTTCTATAATTTCCTGCAATACCTACTTATTTGCAACCATCATTATTAGGTAAATCAAAATGCTATTGAAAAACCCATTCAGTTCTAAACTTTACGGAAATGCGTGTAACTACACTAATTGAATTAAAACTCTTTTGAAGAGATTTAAGAAGCGCGTGAAAAATTGTAGCATTCACGCAACAAGCAAAACAAATGTGTACTTTCTTTTGAGAAACCCGCCACGTCCGCACAAGGCTACCTATCTGATTCCAAATTAAGCAATGCTTGTGTTATGGCAACCGCAGAGTTGATTAATATATTTCTATAATAATATTTCTATAAATAATTTTACGACGATTAATTCTCCCCATCTACCCAGGATTGACTGGTAGAAAATGTCACACTGCATTAAGTTCTCCCAATGTTACTATTAATTTTATAAACGTGCAATAAAGAATATGTAAATAAATAAAATTAATAATTCCCTTATAAATCTTGTAACTATATAATCGCAATATAATTAAGCAGTTTTATTCTCCTTTTCTATAAACAATACCTACCATTCATATTTGTTAACGTTATCAAAGAATTAAAATCACCTATTTATAGTCCGTTACACGAATTTGTTGCAACGAATTTAGCTAACTGATCCCATAAAACAAACTCCATAAAATAAAACTTGGTCAGACCGCGAGCATACTTTGTTGTACCACTAGATTAAACAACGCGATAACTGGCGAATAGCTTAATTCGCAAGCTTTAATGATACATCAAAAACTCTATAAAATGGCATCTGATTTGTACATTGTAAGCAAAACATGAGAGAACACTCTTATTTGACCAGTAACAAAATAAACATCAATTGGATCACTAAGAGTCTAAAGGTCACATTAAGTACAAAACATACTTTTGAAACGCAATTGTCAGGTTGTACTAAAAGGATTCAAGTGAAAAAAATCTCTGACGTATGGCGTTAATTTTATTGAACGTGCAGTACCTACAATACACAATTACTTAAACATACTTCATAGGACTTCCGTCTTTTAGAATCACATGTGTTTATCTTTTTGTGGAAAATCCATAGGTATCGTATGGCGTAGGTATCGCTCTCAATGAAATCACCTTAACCCATTGCTATCAAAATTACTCAGTCTGAAACTGAAAATATGAGCTAAGTGAAATTCTTTCGTTTTCTACTTTTGAGGCTATTTCCAAGAAATAATAAGGCAGTATTACATTATGGAACTCATTTGGACTTTCTCATTTCGCATAATATTAGGTTGACGAGGTATATTTGGTCACGCTACGTCGGATTTCCTACTTCAGCGATTGTGATCAGGGGTTTGATTATTCAGGTAGGCATGTAAGATTGGCCCCAAATAGATTATTTTCGAGTCAATCGGAAATACTTTATGAGTGAAAATTATACATCCGGTAAACATAAAAGCTTTCTAATATCAACTTTTAAGCCTGAATGATGTTGTGACTTGGCTGTTTACATATATCTAAAACACAAATAAATCTTATGTATCATTAATAAAGTCATCATTTGGCATATGTAACTAAAAACTCTGATAGCTCGAACATTCCACAAAACTACCCACACTACGACTTCAATACTTTCCAGTATTATTTCAAATTTAAACAACCAAAAGCCACCCGGTAAATTTTGTAATTATATCAAATACCCACGCCCAATATTTCATTCATTGCAATAGTAATTATTCTAGTCCGTAATGTTATTAATACAAGATTCAGATTAGACGCCTAACTGAAATAGGTCTCAACATTATGATATACATAACTAGTAACTTCGTCTAAAATCTAAAAACAACCTATTCAAAAGATATGTGAAGGAAGGTAACACAGGTACTCCCTAGAGTCGGAGCTATTATCAGCAGTCATAAATATAAAGAGCAGTGTCGCTCGTGCTAGTCGATTAACTAATCGGCTCATCTTCTCGATTTTATATTTAATTTCATCTGTTAAAAATTTAAGAACATAGTAAATTACCTACTATTTTCACAGTAGGCACTTTTGGTAGATTAGTCTGCCTAGTCTCAATTCTCACGATACCGGGCAGACATGAGCTCAATCTGTTCACTGTCTGTCTTGCAAACAATCTACGTTTACTACAAAACAATTTTATGTTTTGCCATACCAACTTTAATCATTTCACTATTGATTTGACCATTAAATTTTACAGAACACGAATATACCGGACAAATCAAGCTAGACGCAAATACTCTATTGCTTTTATTATATTCATACACCCCTAAGTAGGTAGATGATTAAAGAAAATGAAATATTAAAACAAATTTTCGCTATCACCATGAGTCACACCTTGTAGAAAATATAAAGAATACATAAATTCTAAAAGGCGATATATTAGTGTGAGATTTAAGAGGCTATTGTTTAGACATTAACAGCTAACGGAATGACGATCATTAGAACCCTCATTTCTCTTAAATAGAAGGAACGTAAACGCACAACCATGGTGATTACGTTAACGCCTAAGACATAGCTAATGAGCCAGGCGAATGCTTCTACGAAACAGACAGGTATATTCTTGTTACTATAAAGCTCGGAAATATATGCCTAAATTCTAAATGAATCTTATTTTTCATCGTAAATAAATAGTTTTGAAAGTTTCACGTTTCACGTTTAAGTATGTATTTATTAATATTTCTTCATTTTAAATTTCATACTTTATAAAGTTGGTACATAAACAATAGTACCTACTAATGCACTTGAAAAAACAGTAGGTATTGCCTATTAATTTCGTAGCAACTTATTCATTACTGCCCTTATGAAACCCAAAAACTTCTAATATTTAACTGACCATGAAAAAAGATTTACTTTGTTTAAAATTTAATTACTGACAAATAAACTAGTAACCTCAAGATTTAGGTATATTATGTGCTAAGCACTAGGTAGGTACTTACCCAGTAAGCAATAAACCGATGATGGATAAATGAATACTGACATAGCCAGAAATAATATTACTTTCCATTTCACATTATTTTCTTTTTTAATCCTTGTTTATCAACGTGCGTATTACCTACAAAACATGCATACTTTAATATTAATCGCTCCCTTCCTCTATTTATATCCCAAGTTTCATCTTGTTAACTTTATAAAAGGTCGCGAGGGAAATATGCTTTCTTGCTGCGAATTTGTTTCTTGACCAGCCATGCGAGAGTTCAGTACTTTTCATATTCCATACAGAGACACTTTTAAAATGTCGTATCTCAAGGGCTCTAAAGTACGCGTGTTATATTAAAGGAACAAAAGTACATTCAGAGTATGTTTGTTGCGTAGAAATTTAATACATACAATTCTACTTGCATATTAATAATAATAATAGTAATTCGGGGACAATTCCAAACACGACTATCGGCTTCCAAATTACATTAAATTACATTTGTAAGTAGGTATATAATACATATGTATGTATGTATGTATGTAGAATGATAACAGTACAACGGTAAATAACGATTACCACAAAATGGTAACCTACTTACTGCAAAAAAGTTACCTTAACTCACATCTCATACACGCCTTCTCATATATGGGAAATGCTAGAGAAAACAATACTATCAATACGAATTTCATACTTACTACATTCCTACTTCAAGAAAGGAAAAGAGGTGCTAGGCTTCATTAAAGACGAATGTATTTTTTCATTGAATTTGTGTTATAATTTAGAAACATACGAGTAAATGGGTGTCATATATATACGAATGGGTGTCATACTCGTATATATTTCAACTATATACGAACATTAATTGTAAAACCCATTGTCGTTTATCTTACCACCTAGTAGGTACCTGCACAGTCGTAAAGCGTAGCCCATTATATGATAAAAATTAAATATGAAATGTCGAAAGGAACTGGTGTTTGTAGAGGTGTGTTTTTTTTAAATAATATGGAAGTAGAAGACGAGCATGCAATCCACCTGATGGTAAGTGACCACTGCCGCCCATGGACATTTGTAATCAACCCCAGATAAGATCAGATTCCTATCTAAGGGCGACCACAGGTGCGCCTCCACCCCTGAGGACTAAGCTGGAATGCCTCGAAAAAGTATGTCTCCCTTACCACACCCTTCGAACCAGAACACAGCAGCGCTTAACACTGCTGTTATAAGGTAGAAATAGGTGTGGCGGTGGCGGTGGTGCCGTCGGAGTCGAACCACAGAGGGTTCTACCACCTTTACGGATAAAGTAATATGTACCTTCAGAATCAAGTGCACGAGACTGTTGAGAATGCCTGCGCCGCCCGTGACCAGGTTGGCGCCCCGCAGCACGTTCACGGACCAGAATAGAAATTGGCCGGTCTGACGGAAGCAACAAACACATTCAAAACTATACAAGCTTAACATTAAGAAATTAAAATAGTTTAAAGATTCAGAACAACTAGGAATGACCCCCCCTCCCAGCCCACCACAGATCGGATATATGCTATATTTATATTTATAATTAACTCACACTAACGGTTCCATTTTTACAGTCCTATTAGAGCCCGAAACGAAATTTCGATTCGCCAACGTCAACATTGAAAAATTGTGTCGTTGGCCAATTGATAAGCGACAACGTCATAAATAAAAGCATCTGTGGGGGTCTAGGTTCGATCCTGGCCTGGGTCTGGGATCGATCCTGACCTCTGATTTATCAAGCGAGTTTTATAAATAAAATTTAAATATCACTCGCTTAAACGGTGAAGGAAGGAATTTGTATAATATTTTCTGAGGTGTGTGAAGTCTACCAATCCGTATTTGGCCAGCGCGGTAGACTATGGCCTAAATCCCTCTCACTGTGAGAGGAGACCCGGTCCAGCGGTGGACCATTAAAGGGTAAAAAAAAAAAGCATTGATCAATAGGAGAGCTTCACCTTGGTCATGTTGGTACCGGCGGCGGCGGAGCGCGACAGCAGGCCGGAGGCGGTGCCGCCCAGCAGCCCCACGCCGGACACCACGATGTTTAGCCAGCTGCCGCGCGCCTCCGCATCCGTCGGGCTGAT
>DWQT01003886.1:0-11883 GCA_018244895.1 Myscelus amystis hages | reverse complement strand
GCAAGATCTTCTTTTGCGATTTCCCAAAAATCGTCTTTTTTGAGTTAAGTCAGTATTCCAATAAGCATGCGATATGAAAAAAATAATGATATTTTTGATAACAAAAGCTATCATCGGATAGCTTTCTAAGCTTAGCTAATCTAAACAAATCAGTAGAAATTTATACTTGATGCTTATTGTGACTGTCATTCGGATATTGGATTATCTCACAATTTGTGATATCAATTTAAAAAAGGAAACATCTTTAATTAAAATGCCTGTCATAAAATCAAATCCACATAATCGACTTTTCCTTACTTACATTACAATGATTAACTTCAGGCATAATTAATTATTTTTCTTAATGGAAATTGTTTGGTTTAGGGATCTTTTCTTACCATGAACATTCTTGTTTTAAACTATTGTGTTTTGTTGCTAATACTTTATGCGGTGCGTATAGCTTTTGGTTTCTCTTTACATGCGACTTTTTTTACAGAAACGGAACGTGGTTAATGGTCGATTTCGTTGTCTTTAACGTTTTTGTATAATTCAATCAGAGACCAAATTGGCGTATGATTAATTAAAATGTAATTTGTTTCTTGAATATTGTTCTATTTTCTTAATGTCACGTTAAATTCCAACTTATTTTACAAACGATTACGAAAATATTATAAGAGTTCTTGCAGGAATTGAATTTAGTCTACGCATGGAATTGGAAATCTCAATTTGATAATATTATAGATAATCATGGTGAAGGCAGTGTTACAATGAAACCAAAGCATTTGATCGTATATATCTTGGACGTGAGTATTTACAATTCAAGTATACTGTTAGTAAAAATACATGGAAATAACTGACCTCCGTGCAGAGTGGCGAGGACCTGTCTACCAAACGGGAGGTCGTGAGTTCAATTCCCATTTAAACCAACATGTGTGTCATGATCGCATATGTTTTTCCTGTGTCTGGATGTAATAATATTTATAGATAGGTATTATATCGTAGATAAATATCTATGTTTATCAGCTGTAAGGTTACCACAACGCAGTCATTTAATTACCTAATTCGGAGTCAGTATGTAGAATTGTCCCAACAATTATTATTTAATATTGTTATTATTTTATTTCTATCTATTGCATTAGAAATTTTATTATTACAGAAAGCCTTGCTGAGATCTAATGAATTTAATGACCTTACGTCCAAAAATAACAAAAACCATTTTTTGGAACCATACAGATCGATGAGCATAGACAATGGAAAGAGAACGACAAATTTGCAGAGAGTTTCAAAGGAAAGTAAGAAGGGAGATTCGCTGAGTTTGGAAGTAGAAGTAGAGGAAGCTCTGAGGAATTTAAATTTGACCGAGGGACAGAAGCAGACGTTGCGCATAGGGTTCATAGGTTCGTGCGGGAAAAAAGGAGTTAGAACATGCAAGAAAGCTTGTAAACATACGTATAAAAGAGTTTGTAAAATATACCAATGCTTGAGAAGCCAGAAACGTCTGTTCAAAAAGGAATGTGCACGGAATTGTAAAATGAAATTCCCGTCCTACCGTCCGTACTAATGCGTCTGCCGGCTTAGTTGTCGTCTCTTTCTCACAATTTTGAAAACAATATTTAGAACATCTAACATCTAAAATTATAAACGCTTGTCATATTGCAACAAGAAACTGGATCTGATATGAGTATGTATACAGCTATTCCTAATGTGAAGTGGTTGGCAGTACAATTTGTTTGTGTTTGAAAGATTTAAACGCCAGTCCACATGCACAGGATTGGCCATCTCGTTATAATGACACAATGAATAAATAGGTACTACACATTTCACTACTATGCCTGTTACTGCCGCCTTGTTAGCAATGAGTACTAACTAACGAATACTTTTATTAACGCACCTAGTAATAATTTGACAATTACTGCTATTGCATTTATTTATTACACGATTCATAGTTACTGGCTGATTAATTGATATTTGCAAACTTATTAATAGGAACTAAATGTCAGATTTAAAAAAAAATGTTTGTGGCGGCAGTTGGCAGATCGTGAATGTCAAATGTCAAAAATCAAACGCTACAATTAACATTGTTATTAATCTTTATTATAATACATCATAAAATACATTTTGTATAACTGTGCTAACGAATTGTTAATTACCTTTCGTAATACAAATACAGTACACAATTATTTAACGCCTATTTTTTTTTAATATTACAATATTATAACTCCTTACAAGATTGTTATTTTAACGTACGATAAAGTTACACTGACCGAAAAATACCGTTTAATTACTGTGTAAATGTGAAAACACATGTTCTCTGATATTACCAGATACAATACCAATAGATACAGGAAAATTGACGTGTAAAATATGTAATATTTAATCTGTATCCGTATAAGGATACAACACTAATGAAGTGTGTTAGTAAGGAAGGCAGTACTTTGGCCATCGATGTTGTAACATAAAAGCTCTAAGGCTCCGATGTCAATATGTCAAATATCGAGTTATCTCTGCATCGAAATTCGCAGCCACGAGGTAATAACCACCAGCTTTGTATGAACCATACGGCATTACAAGTACTTCAGACACTGACATGAGAATATTTTAAATACCGTTTCAAAACTATTGCCATCCCACCCATATAACAATTTTATTGAACCATAATTAATTAATTATACATTATTGCAACAAATCACTGTTTTAAAATTAACATACTAAATATTATTTATAAAAGATAAAATAGTAATGTTAAAGTCAAAAGCGCTTCAATTGATTAAATAAGTCAACCGTAAATTACAGTAAAATTTCAATTATCATAATCTCAATTGCTATAATTTATTACCAATAAAACAACATCCGTGTTATAATATCTCCTGTACAATGGACTATATTAATTAAAAGATACAATTGAAAAGATAAAACTAGTAAGCATACAATATGGAAGACTGTTCGTGATGTCTCGATAATATCGGATCAAAGGGACGCGTGGAAGAGAACTTCAAATAAATATTCTACGCTACACCACCGTGCCGGGCCACTATATGGTTTTTCGCGTCTAATTCAACGTTAGCCTACATTAACAATAATTATATTACATGGTAATACTCTTGGGACGGAATGTTGCAATTGCAAGTACAAATTGTAGAAACCGCTAAATAATATTCGCATATTTTATATCCTTAATCGAATTGTGACAATCGCATTATTAAAACTAAAAAGCACATTCACTATTCACAACCCGACAACGTTCTAAAACAATTTGTGTATCGAATATAACTCCTACGGATACACATGGTTATCGCACGATACGGTTATAAGGCACGTTTCCGTTACACTATAAATTTAAATACGATTCTGGCACATCTCGTCAGAACTCAACCTACGGCTAATTTAATTGCAAATTGGTACGAATACGAATTAATGCCGATAATATATTCAATAGCATTTCAACGGAACACTTAAAATTACTTTGGAACGCGTCTACAAGAGTCGACCGCCGCTAGGGCTTCTGGAACTGCTTTTGATCGATGTAACGGATATGTTGCCGGCACTTCCGCTGGCCGCCAGCGGCGGGGTGCGCGGGAGGGAGAAGTTTTTATCGGTCAAGTTCTCTTGACTGAGAGACTTCTGCGTCGCGAACACTGGTATTTTCGACGTCACTGCCGGCTTGTTCTTGTCAGAGTATTTGACTGGAATGCTGCTCGGCTTGGCCGATATGACCGGCTTTTGCGCTTGATCGGCTCGCAGCTGCATCTGGTCCAGCTGCGACAGCCGCCTATTCTCCAGATCGGTGCTCGTGACTATGGTCCCCTTCGGAGACTCGTATGTAGCGGTCCTGAACTTGATGTGACTGTTTCTGGGCAGGTCGAAGTCCGAATGCCGTTTCTTTGGTTCGTCCGTTTGATTCGTTCTCGTTCGTTTGACCGCGTCCGCTTGTTGCCGAGCGGAGTGAAAGCGTTCGTTCGCTATGAAATCGTTCAATATCTCCACGTCCAGTTCGTACGTCAGTAGGGGCTCCACGTAGGACGCCGCTCGTTGTCGACTCGAAATCTTGTCCTTCACTTCGGTTTTCTGCTTGACCATTTCCTCGCTACGAGGCGTCACTTGTATCTCTGTTATATGATCCTTAGCTGATTCTCTCTCTTTAGATGCTTGGCAATATTTCTGAGAATCCGATATCGCTGTTGGATTAATCGAGTACCTCGTTTTGGTCGTTTCGACTGAATCTTTACTAGACGTTTTCGTATCATCCAAGTCGTGGATAACTCTAATGCCCATTCGCGATAGTTCTTCGGGAGATTTTTGTGCCATAAAACTGGGATCGTTCTGAAGTTTATCCATTAATGCTTTAGCCTGATCTTCATCCATGTCGCTTGTGTTCAAAATTATTGTTTCGGTTCTCGTGTACGACGGTTCGTCGGATACGAAATGCATGTTTGGGTTCTGTCGCTTTATTTCGTCCAGTATTTTCCTATCTATCTCCTTAACGTTCCCTTCTTCAGGAGCCAGCTCATTTATATCACCGGGATTTTTCATTATGCCGAACGAAATTTGCTCCACTTGTAAAGGAGCTTCAGTTCTCGCTGTGACGTATTTAGTGGACACCTGTTCAACGTTTTGCGTGATCACTTTATTGCCAAACTCGTCTTCAGCCACGTTAACTGTGACGGTTTTTTGGAGGGGCTCTTGCGTCATCGTCAGAGACATGCTCGCTGGCTCCATATACAGAGTCCTCGTGTCTCTATCTTCCGCTCTCCTCTTGGTGCCTTCGATAACATCCGGAACTAATCTCAATGGCAGTTCGCCGATTTCTATAGACTTTGTATAAGATTTTCTGTTATCATCTGAACTGATAGTTTTCTCATTCGTCGATATTGTGACCACATTGTTGCTCTGAATATTTTTAGTTTCCGACCAATCACTGGATTTTGCTTGAGGCTTATTGAACTTTAAGCTGTTGTTATTTGATCCCACTCGAATGTTACTGACATATTCGTCGTAGTCCCTCCGTTTAGGATCGGATGTTTTTAGATCAAAATTCACAATGTCCGGCTGGTGCATCGTTGATTTGAACGAGTCTGTCAATGGGGGCGATGTAGACATTTCTTTACTAGTGGAGGCTTCATATTTTTGGGCGTTTTGGTCAATGTGAACGTTAAATATAGGATTTTTGGCCAGGAGTTTCTTCATCATCTCAGATTTTGGTCTTTCTAGGCTATTGACGTAAGTATTGCGCGATACTTTCATGTCATCTGGAATATTGGTATCATAGGTCATACTTATTTTTTCTTCATATTTAACAGGCGATTTTTTATCTGTGCTCGTGTTTGGGCTGTGAATCTCCTGCGTGCTGTCTAAAGAACTCATGTTGCTTCCGTCGGAAGTCGATTTTGCAAATTCAGACACGAGTTTGAAGTGAACTTTCATGTTCTCGTCCATGATTCGTCTGGCCAAATGATCGGAAGTCTCGTGAGATTCGTCCGCGAATGCTTCTACATCCGTATGTTTCTTTGGAGTTCTGTCTTGCGCGTCGTGTTTGTCTGAATCAACCGAACTGGATGATCCTTTGACAATAGCGTCTTCTAAATTGCCAAATTCGGATCCTTTCTTTAGTCTATTTCTTTGGAACGTATTCAAGCCTTCGATCGCCGATGTCTTTGCGATATTTAAACTCAACCGTGGTTCTTTTTGTTTCATCACAACTCCTTTTTCGGTGTCGATCGCATCGGGTGTACTGTCTACAGATCCGGAATCAAAGAACGTCGTTTCCACAACCGACATAGCTTTCCTCTTTTTCGGGGATAGCGTGCTTTCCTGGATTTCACCATCATCGGCGGATATGTCCAAGCTTTGAGCTCGCTCTAACGTACCCGTTGACGGTTTACCGGTTTTGGCTCTCAGTTCAAATCTCGATAGATCCCCCAGCGATGCAGCTTTCCTCTCGTTTTCATCCAAAATGGACGTATCATCGGAGGCAGATTGTACCGTGTCGTTAAGAGGGGAGCTATGTATTGTTATATCACTGTTATTCAATTCAATCGTAGTTGAACCCTTCTCACTCTTATCGCTATTGTTTAGAGAAACGACCGAATGCACGTCTTGGTTGGAAGACAAGTTTGATTTCGAATCCTCGAAGAAGTTGTTGAGAGAATCGCTTTCTCGCTTGAAAGGTTTGGAGACGATATCGTCGATGTCGTCTTGGCTGAAATTGATGGATTCCTCCAATCGAGAGCCAGATTTAGTTTTTATAGATTTCGGCGTGGATGTATTGTATGAGGTCACAGATTGGTTGGGCGTAAAAGAGACATCGTGCAGGATACTGGAATGATGTTTCTCATTCTTCAGGAAATCGTTGACGTTTTTAAGTTGCTCCAAAATGCTATCGTCAGTTTTGTTCTTTTCGGAATCCGGAGGCGATGGTGCTTTTCCTTTGGACTTTTTCACAGGTTTCGGTGCCTCGTCTTTTTTATGTTCCACTTTGTCTTTAATTTCCGTCTGTACTTCTATCTTCTCTTGAATGAGCTCCGAGGAGCTCTTTCTGTTGCTCCTGGCCGCTCTGGCCGCGTCGAACATATGTTGAGGTAGCTCTTGAGGTATCCCGTTCTCGTCCCGTTTGATTCCGCTGGAATTCAAATCGGTTCTGATGAAACTGGTCTGCGATGTGTCCGAGGCTTTCGACGAGTCCTGACTCACGTTTGTATCCGATTCGTTGGGCTTGACCCTCGCGTTGGGGATCGGCGGCGCCATCTTCTCTCTCCTTTTAGCGACCACGGGTTTCTTTTGTTCCGTCTCGCTCTCGTGTTTCACGTGCGCGGTCGGCGCCGGGCGCTGCGGTTCAGGTTTGTCCGGTTCATCGACGGACTTCTTTTCGAGTACAACCGCGCCGTTCTCAACGCTCTTCTGTTTTAGCACGCCGTCGTCCGGTATGTTCGGCGGCAGGACCCTGATGCCGAACTTCATGCCTCTCTTAGGATCGTACTCCCTCTTCTGCACCTCCGCTGGCTCCACGTGCGCGACGCCGTTCTCTGGCTGTATTATCTGTATCTCGCTGCCCGTGGAGTGTCTGTTCTTGTTTCTCTCGGGCTTGTTCAACGTCGTCAAGTCGGAGTGCCTCGATTTGTTCGCCAGCTTTATATTCTTTTCGTTCTCTCGCTCCAGCGTTGTGATTGCGCCGTCTTTTCTCTCTCTCTTGTTCCTTTCGAGCGTCGTCGTCGTGATGATCTTCTCTGTGATGATCTTCTTGATGCCCCCCTTGCCCTGTTTGGTCTCTAGCGTGGAGTTGTTCGAGTGTGATGCGTTCGGAGATCGCGGTGGATGTAGGTGCTTTGCTTGTTTTTCGAGCTGGAAAAATGGAAAACAATATATTAGCAAAAGATACTTTCAGAATGCACTTTTTTATCAAATAATATTATATTCGTAACACGAACTGCGCTTATCAAACGAAGAAACGTAAGTCACAACACGAGCCAGCTTCAATCATTACGATGGTCATAACTGCTATATTAGATCATAGACAATAATGTTAATACGATCCAAGAATCTTATTTATAACATGTATCGTCAAGAGTCAAGAGTCTCGGAAACCTGCGTGTATAAATGTAGCTCTAAAAAGATAGGGACATTTATATTTGGCATTCGGTGCTCTGCCTACCCTATTAGACAACTGGCGTGATATTGTAATATTAATATAAAGAAAAACATTTAGTCCGCTAAAGCTTAACACATTAGCTTCAAGAGATATAAATATGTTCCTATTATTATAGTCCTAAATGACGAAGAAAGAATTACATTATCATTATTATGATAGAACTAGCAGCAGTAAGTGCGCCGGTTGATATTTCCGACGAGAAACGAAACTAGTTTATGAGTTATTCAATAAAACAAAGCCTTGTAACATTATCAGCGGATCGCTTAAGACTTTCTTCGTTAGCCGCACTCATAACAATAGACAAGACATCGAGCATTCCTCGTCGCGACAACCTACGAGACTTGTATTCAAAACAAAACGCGCGCAAACAACGCCGCAACACAATACCGATGTTGACAGAAAACGCTTCCTTATTACACATAACCATAACAACTATATTACCTTACGCATCGGTATGACATGCGACTGTTTGCGCTCGCGATCAACATCCAGTTGTACTTGAGCCGTGGCTGCATAGATTTCATTTGAAACCGTAGTTCCGATTAGAATTGACGTCGTGAGTAATGATCGTACATTTTGTGTATGAAATAATAAGTGGAAGCAAGCGTACACGGTACTGAGTGTTATTTTCATTGATGTGCGCATATTTATGCAAATGACACGCTTTGTGGCGCGACATACGAACTGAATTATGTAATAACTAGCTTTTGCCCGCGTCTTCGCGCGCGTTTAATTCGGAATAAAACAATTCCCCTTTGCCTGAACCGTAATCATTTCCTGCTATCTTTGGAATATCCAAATTATTTTACTATATTTTTACTTATTGCCATTAAGAAATTCTGAATTGTAACGCGTGCGCATCACAAAACATAAATTACAAAATACATTATATCCTACGAATCAGGGTATTGGTTAATATTTGCATACGTACCGTGCTGACATCGCCGGTAGAGCCAGCCCTCTTCAGCAAGGGATGCTGCACCCCCCACCCGTCCCCGCTGGCCCGCCCCCCCTCCACCACCTCCAGCTCCACCGGATACGGCGAAGCCAGCGACAGGATCCCCACGGCGTCTTCCAGGGGAGTACCCGTGAACTCGATTTTGATGCTTTTAATTTTGTCCCCTGAAACACAAAACAGTACTCTTTTAAGAGCAGTCGGCTCTCCTCTCTTAGTGTGAGGGATTTAAGCCATAACGAACCACGCTGGCTAAGTGAGGATTTGTAGACTTCACATACCTACCTCAAAAATGTTATACTTTATAACATCTCTAAGGTATGCGGGTTTCCTCCCGAAGTTTTCCTGACAGCGTATTTTTTCTTTCTGACGGTGTATTTTGACTCTCTGACGGTGTATTTTGACTCTCTGACGGTGTATTTTGACTCTCTGATGGTGTATTTTGACTCTCTGACGGGGTATTTTGACTTTCTGACGGGGTATTTTGACTCTCTGACGGGGTATTTGACTTCCTAACGTGGTATTTTGACTTTCTGACGGGGTATTTTGACTTTCTAACAGGGTGTTTTGACTCTCTGACGGTGTATTTTGACTCTCTGACGGGGTATTTTGACTTTCTTACGGGGTATTTTGTGTAAAATGAATATAGTTACCAGGTTGTAGTTTGGCGGCGGCGGCGGGCCCGCTGCGCAGCACGGAGTGCACGCGCACCCCGTCCCGGGCGCCGCCCCCGCAGCGGAGCCCGAGCCCGGTGAAGTCGCGCGCCCATAGCTTGACACGACGCACGCGCGCTCTCTGAAACAAAACATACGTCTATTATATTAACTTTTAATTTATAAACACACTTCTTTGAATTGAATTAATGATGGATCTTTGAATTGTACTGTAATTAAGGTGCAAAAATTAAAATGTCAATTATATAGCATGCAATTCTGTTTTCTATTGACTTGGTATTTTTTTTTATTTGGTTACATTTTTTTTTATAATCTTTAAAGACACGAAATAGTTGCTCAGTTGTAATAACTAAGGTTTTTTCAAAATCAATACATTCTTAGTAATCATTATGTATGTTATTGAATACAAAATTAAATCTTTTTCATCTTGATTATACCTGCTATGCAAACAAAATTAAATGTAATTATATTCAAAACAGAGTATTATCTTTTGGAATTCATTATCAATACATCAGGTACCGTTAATACGGAGAGCGTAAAACCATTATGATATCATCTCAGTATAAAAATACTTAAACAGTTTTATAAGATAAGTATTATAGTTCAACTCGTGACCGCGGTCAGATAGAACTACTTTTTATATGCAAAGTGACCGCACTTGACGTAATATTCATGTTAAACAAGGTCATCTTCTATGTTATTATTATGCTTTGATTTCGGATACTCGTATATAGTACAGTACTTTTTACATATTAAAACACGGAAGACTTTTTTTCTTGTTTCCATTCTATATTTTTTATATTGTATTTACTGTTTATTTATTATTTAGATCCACATTTTTATCTGATTTATAGTATAAGTTAGTACACGAAAAAGCATGCAGTCTGGTTGATATTTTAAAAAAATTGTTATTCACAATAAGGTTCGAATTTTAAATTCGTTTTAAATTGTCACTCATTGCAACCCCTTACCACTGAAGTGTATCAGCCTATATCTAAAATCCCAATACATTTCCCCAACACGGTTAGTTTATAAGAATATAATAATTTGTAACCAAATTAAAACATGTTTGATCAATTCAGAATTTTCAGTTAGATTGTAGGATATTTATTTTAGATGCTCTGTCGTCCTCCATCTTTGTTGGTTCTGCAACATAAAAAATCCTACGTAGTTTAGTTCATTTATTTCCTGACTTCCAAGATCTTGAAGCACTACTATTGAGACCATTTTTGTGGCAAAAAATTAGGAAGTACGACAATAGAATCGCTGAATAAAAGAATAAATGTCTTATCTAAAATCTACGGCCATCATCGGTCGTATTATAATAATTATTGTTAACCCGCCAACTTTAAGGCTCGTTTCACATGATACATTGTACAATAATAGATGGCGCTAGAAGCTTCATGTTGTGTAAAGTGCTACAAGAGGTGGAATTTCCTTCTACGTCAGTATATTCCCCGATACGTATATATTGGTGTTATTCAAAAGAGTGAATAAGCATTTTTAAGCAAGCACGTATCCTTTACCGCAAACACTCAATTAAATTTCGTCTCGAAATAAAAGCAGGATATAATTTTATACATACTTTTGAAACCTCGCAATACTCAAGAGATTCAATTAAACGTAAATTGCAGAGTACCTACTAACGACGAATACTCATGATAAGCGTACATATTATTCCAGTTATGTATAGCAGCTTGAATATGATGACGTCATTCTGATGTTGATGTCATTGAAAATAATCAAATAGCGCAATGGTAATATTCAATTTTGTAGTTATTATAAAGCTGTCTTTACAAAGCATGAGAATAGGCATCTAGTATTTAAGCTACATCGTAGATAACATCGCTTTCCATTCAGCGAACCGTGGCCGAAAGCTGGGCTATTAAAAATTAAAAAAAAAAAATTCTTTTTTTGAATTTAAGTGAACGCAGCGTTCACATACAACTGCGCGCCATTTTTAAACCAGCATATTATCGAAACTATGACATCATACTCAATGCCCCCGGAGGCTGCATCCGTGTGAACTAAGGCTTTTGGAATCTGAATACGTTGTTTGTTAAATACATCGCCTGTTCATATAACTAGGCGACCACCTAAACATAAAACATAATACCTTTTTTGTATTTTAATGGCGAAGGCGCGGACACGTTCAGCCAACAAGTAAAGAACTTAACATTGCCATATGACATTATTATCATCATAGCATTGCCGTTAATGTGCCATGAAGTGTCACCCCATAAAGCGCCTGCTTCCCATTTCGCTGGTATTACACCAAAAGGTCACGTCCCTCGCGGGTATCAATTTAATACAAAAATGTTTAACCTTAACTTTATCTATTCGTATTCGCAAAATATACAAATTTAATAATTAAACAAAGTTACATACTTATATATTACTAGCTGACCCGGGAAACGTTGCTTTGGTATATAAATTTAGTATAATAATTTGCTATATAAATAATTATTGCTGCTCCTCTCCTATTCATCTTAGCGTGATGTTATGTAGCCTATAGTCTTCCTCGATAAATGAGCTATCAAACACTGAAAGAATTTTTCAAATCGGAGCAATATTTCCTGATATTAGCGCGTTCAAACAATCAAACAAACTCTTCAGCTTTATATTATTAGTAT
>DWQT01003885.1:0-11884 GCA_018244895.1 Myscelus amystis hages | reverse complement strand
GTGCGTTGCCAGCTTTGGAGGAGTGCTCTTTTTGCGCCTTTCTTGAAGAGCCCCATATCATAACGCTCCGAGAAAGCCTCAGAAGGAAGTTCAAGTGTCTCCTCGAGCAATCCATATTTACAAAATTCTATTAGTTTTCAAGGGTACGTGGTATGGACCTAACATTATTTAGCTTCCAGAAAACATAAAACAGGTTAAAAACGGACATTTGGAAATTAATGAATGCAATAAAATAAACGACTTAACATTTCCATTACGAAAGATTTTCATATCATGTCTTTTAAATTTCATTTAGTTAGTAACGGATTTTTATCCATCCATTATCCAACTAATATTATTTATGTAAACCATATTTATCCAACTAATATTATTTATGTAAACCATTCATCCAATTCATCCATCAAAATCATCAAATTAATCTATCTAATGGTACTATACTGGTACTGTGGAATGCAGATATGCAAATACCATTTCTTTCAAGAAGTCAATTCCAAGCATAGGGTTTTTCACCTAATGCTGTCTCAAAAATACATTAAGATTAGTCACAAATGCGTTGCGCCTTAATTTGGCTCGCCCTTAGTACTTATAAGAACGCCAACGTAATATCGTTAGCGTGATTCAGGATACTGCACATCGCCATCTATTGGATAGTTACAGAAACAGTGTCGCTTAATAATAAACTATTATGACGATTCATATGATATTTATGTAAAATAATAACTATTTTTAGTTATTATCATATAGCTGTTGCACTTCATAATCTAAAAAATGATGCTGCTTTGAAATAATTTTTTTTAGCCCGGATTAAGAAATGATGTTACAGCGCCATCTAGTGTAAGTCCTGAAATCATTACTAAAAGGTGTACTGTAGGACAACGAAACGAATCCTATATATGTAATTTTGAACAGCATAGTCTAATAAATAATTTTTTACATGCATTATTATATTTCTTGTATCATACAGTAGAAAATTATAGTTAGATTACAAAGCAAAGTGCGATTGTAGAAAGTCACAATACACTTAATGCAATGTACTTAATAGAAAAAAATGTAGGTACTGTTACAGAATACACAGGATATTACGTGGATATGCATGCATATGATCAGCTTATACAATTTACGCATTGCATGGATTCAAGTAACGATAACTGATAAAATGAGATCATAGAAGTTGGGCTTAATATTAATTCATGGTTTATTTTACATTTGCACTAAAACTAAATAATAAAATTACATTAATTGTTATTTTTAATGTGCAGTGCATTTTAAATACCTATCGCGTTTCCATAACAATGATAACACAGTATGTTATTATATTATATTTTGTAATTATATCTAGGTATGCTAACAAAGCAGCTTATACCTACATAGATAAATTACATGGATATTCATAACAATTATACTCATTACACAAATACCTAATTACTTGACGTGGATGGGACTCGAAACCGCTCCGGGCAGTGCCACTAACCACTGAACCACATGGTACTTACTCGTAATCAAATAAAAATGATGAAAAGATTCTTCGCCTTTTCCGCAGATCCGGGCATCGTGATCCTTCAATACAACGACGGCATTGATGGGACGAGGGAAAGTTGACAAAAGTTGAATAATATCTGAATGTCCCCTAAACACAACAAAAGTCACATTACAAGTTAATACCGGGGCGGTCTTTTCTAAGGAATGTCCACTTAAGGCGCGTAATCCTGGATTAGGTCACCGAGTTTCGAGGGTTTCCGGGTAACGGCCGGAAAAGATTGCTTCTTATTCATTTGTATTACTGACGCAATATGAACATTATTTTTTTTTTTTTATAATACCTACTCCACCCACCTGATTAGATTCCTATCGCGACCACAGATACGCCTCTATCCCGGAGGACTAAGCTGGAATGCCTCGAAAAAGTATGTCTCCGTTACCACACTCTTCAAACCAGAAGACAGCAGCGCTTAACACTGCTGTTATAAGGCAGATGCCTATGTGTGGCGGTGGTGCCGCCGGAGTAGAACCACAGAGGGTTCTACCACCTTCGACCTTCTAACTAAAGACTATTTAATAAATACATTAATATCCAACAATTGTGGTCCCATAACTCTATCTACAGCCAACTACGAACTCTAATAAACAGATCGCGCAAACTGAAAATCGACTATTACCCCGTTTCAACGTTCGCTCTCTCGCCAATAGCTATCGAGCTAGAACAATCCAATTAATTTAAAAACAAATCTCCAAGAAGCCGATCTCGGTGCGGTTTTAATTATTGGCTCATTCAGCGGGCCTGGCCGTGACGCCGTCCGGGCGACAATAAAACTTGGTAGCTGGTATAATTGGAGCGCTGTATTCAATATAATTGGCCCCGTATTGGAGCTCTGTGCTGCGAGCCAATCAAACTTTGCGCCGACAATGGCCGGCTACCGCACCTAATTGCCAATTGGCAGATTGATTAAAAACGTGTTCGTGCCGCTTGTGTATTAAACAAATGTTTGTTCGCGAAATATTTCTCGTGTTTATTGATGTATTATAAATAGGTAAGGTTTGCTAGAACAGTCGCGAGCCACCGAAACCGGCGTGTGCATGAAGAGTGATGACTGTAGACGGATGTCAGGTTTGTAAGGACAGAGATACTTGGCACTCGGTGCACTTTGTATGCCCTGTTAAGGACGTGGCGTGATGGTATAGCTAATAATACTTATTAGACGGTAGTTGTAAGCACAATGGGGTTGACATTTTCGATCAGATTTGTGTTTTTGATTATGATGCGTTCTTAGAGCTTGTGAATGTTCCGTTGTTGGACAATGGTTTCCTCTCGTAGCGAAAAGCTTTAAGGTTATATTGTGGACTTCAAACATATCAGAAACATTAGGTATATATCCTATAACATACTTTCTTCATTGTGTTCTCCTTAACCTCGACCACGACGTACGTAACAAGTCTGAGGTGCGTGCCAGGAGGACCCAGACCTCCTGGATTGGGAGAGAGGATTTGCTCATTCAAAACCTAAAATGTATAAACTTTTATTTAAAGTTTAAAAAATATATAGGAAACATGCTTTTTCGAAATACCAAAGTAAGAAAAAAAAAGAAAAATTTTCAATTAAGAACAGTGTAAAAAAGAAAAAAAATATTATAACGGCAAAAAGCGTGCTTTGGGGAGTGGTGTTAATAGATCACTTAAAAAAGCACCTCATAGAAACATCCTTAATAAGTATGCACAATTTCAAATTAATCCGACGTTCCAAAGTGGATCAATATTAGCTACAAGTTTCCGTTACAGAGATGCATACTACATACGACTGACGCTAATAAAAGCGTGTTAAAATTGATGGCATTTTAGCTTTGAGCTGTACAAGGATAATGTTACATAATCAATCATAAACGGAAAACCTGATGTTTGCGTGGACGCTTGGATTCATAAAATATACGGCGGCCGATCGTAAAGAAACCATTGTCAATAGAAACGCGGCTAACAACCCGTTTGCCTAATCATTGGGCGGTTGCAGCGCTCCTCAAAGTTCACTAGGGGTTGGTATACGTGACTTCCTATAAAAACTGAAACGGCTTAGCTTTAACATACTCGTAACATTGGCATTGCATTATATTGTGTACCTTTCAACCATTTTCTTATTATTTCATAGCAGATAGCGTGGTTTTTTAGTGTTTTCAAAAGTATAGGTACCTATAGGTGTCACCACCTGCCAGCCTTTCAAAAACATTACCAAAGCTTTGATGCTCATGATGGCAAGCTTAACTCAGCTTGGATGCAGCAATTGCATGATAAAGAAGCTTTGTTATTGCGCAAATAGGTTATAATAGTGACTTGTGCCACACAACACTTTGAGAATAACTGGCGCGCGTTATAAAAATAGCACCTGCTAGTTTATTATCGCAATAGATTTGGTATTTATATATAAAAAAACATGAATGGAGAGGAAGTGATAGAAACTTGAAAACGATATCTTTAAAAGCACCTCACTGGCCGCATCCATTTTGTTGTATTTTCTTTCTTTCATTTTTATTTCATTAACAAAACATGACACCTTCTGGATCACTGGATCAATGTCACTGAATTTGCCTTGGTATCATTTTTCAATGATCTTATTGACATGCAATTTTAAAAGCCTCGATAAATGTTTCATAGTTTTATTGTCTGCTAGATATAAAAGGAAATGTAATTTATCCTATAACGTATATTATCTTTCATTTCCCTGTAAATTCATTTCGTGTCTTTACGTTACTTTTTTCAACCCTTTATTGTTCCAAACAAAACATGTTGAGTTAGTTGCTTGCAAGTATCATTATCATATTTACGATGAAGCTAACTACATAAATTGTTCTTAATTACTCCATGTTTCTTAAACGGGATAATTTACTTAGGTAATTACGTAATAAATTAATAGAGTAATATAATTTGTAATATCACTTTAAAAATATAAAAAAAGTCTAGTGGCAAGATGGAGGATAAAAGCGATCGTTTTGGCCGAGGTGTGATAAAAAGGTCCATTCATAACAAAACAACGTGGTGGCAAGGAATTCTCGGATCCCATGGGTTTTTTGGTGTTTTAGGCACCCGTGACGAAATATCCCCGCGGGCAGCCATTTGTAATGACTCGACTGTAATGGACGTTTTTTTTATCTGTATTCTTCGACGTTGCGGGAAAATATAAACGAAACAAAACTACCTAAGCGATGAAAAGAAAATGTTGATTTCGTCGTTGCATATTTGGTTAAAAAAATGCTCTGTACATTATACACACGTATATACTTAATTGAAAATGTATTTCTTTTTCAAATAAATACAATAGTTAATTGTTCGATGTCTAGTAAGACACGCGTATGATTAATTAAGGAGTTATTTACGGAATCTGATACAGGTTTACGGTATGTAATGAAAATTGATATTTTAAAACTAAGAGATACAATCATCAGCCATCAGGTGGCCCGTTTGCTGGGCTGAATTGTATGAAAAAATTCAATTACTTAATAAGGACGTTAATAATATAATTCGTAGTTATAATTAATTACAGTGAAGGCGACGTGTGCTAATTGGAAAAAAGCAATTCTTTCTCTTTCTCCAATTGTATTCAGTGAAGCTTTACGTGAAAAGGATTCCAATTCAGTGCCATCACACTTTATTTAGTCGCGAAAACTTTGTATACAGCCCTTTGTGTGTGTGCCTTTTCAGATTGTTGAATGGCGGGATAACAATCGCGAATGTGTGCGGCGCACCTATAGCAATGAAAATTTTAAATTTAATTAATAGCAAGTGGCGTCGTCTCTCCGATTATATTATTACGCAGAGCTATTGTGCGCCAGACGGCCCCTCTCGCCTCCCCCGCGGTAGGGTGACCAGCTCCGCGACACTTGTGGGACTTTCCAAACTCATCGGCAACTATGTAAGCTTGCATCTTAAACCACGCTTACAATCAAGCGAGATTCTAAGCATGATTGCGAACACTACACTCACTCTGCAAAGACGCAAATACGTAGGAACCTACTAGCAAACAAAGCGAGCAAGTTCTGATTCAAAGATCTGCAGGAAATGAACCATTCCAGCCAAAGTTTTATCATATGTTTTTTTTAATGTTGCCAATTTTCGTATATTTTCATACTTCCCAACATAAATATGGTACTTAACAACAAATTACATATCACAATAACCCGTGACTGTACTTCCATTGTCGAAAACTGTAAAATGCAATAGATGCTTTTGCAAGAAGACTACATAGTATAAAAAGTCGCTTTTTCTTCCTGTCCCTATGTATGCGTAGATCTTTCAAAATACGCTACGGATTTTGATGCGGTTTTATTTAATGGATAGAGTGATTCGAGAGGAAGGTTTGCATGTATAATAACACCAATTATATAGTAGAGAAATGCTATTTGTGAGGTTTCTAATGTGATGTGGTAAACAATAATTTAAAGCGCGCGAAGGCGCTGGCAAAAGTTAGGTTATAAAATATGAGTGTCTCATATCATTTCAAACGTATGGTCACCGTACACCAGGGTACATGTCCCCGCCCGAGACTAGCGCGTTAGGCGCTGCTTTGTTAAGCAAATCCGAGTTGCCTTGCTATATATTATGTAAGTATAATGCCGATTCTCGCTTATTCTATGATTATTCTAGCTTTGAGGGCGGAATCTTGAGCAAACGTGGACGATTTCTTGTTGAAATGACAACATTGGTAGCGCTCTTTCAACGCTTACATCGTTTACACTGGTTATAGAAAACTTAGCGTTCATATTCGTGAAAATCATAGCTTGCTAATCAGATAGGTAGTTGACTTGGTGATATCCATTACTATGGATGCAATGATCTACTGCTATTTTTCTACGGCCTCAAATCCTGATCATATTAAGCGCGACAACTTGAGGCGCCCAATAAGCACCTTTTTCGGTGTTCAGGCGTCTCTTAACGACGTAGACCAAGTGCGCCGAGGAAATGGTCGCAAGATGAGTATTGTTGTAATCAAATTGTTTTCTTTCACTTCCAGTAATACTGTTTCGTAGACCGTCATATTGAACGCTGAAAGCGAATGTTGATATGAAACGCGCGTATCTGTAATGAAGGCATTGTCCAATTGTGCGTATATCATACGTAGCTGTTGTTCCCGTATTATTTGAACGTGCGAAGCGCGTATGCCGGTACGATATAGATTAAGTTGGTTCTCGCGAATAGTGTAAATATTCATTTAAACACACTACAGATGACTACGGCGAGTTTAAATTTCGAACATCAACATCAGATAACCGTTTGAAGCGTATAAGAACAAGATTCATTCTTTTTTTGAATTAAAAGTAACTAGCTGTTTATAAAGAAAATAATTTGATTGAAGCGTTTATTTTGTAAATGATTATAGCACTGCTAGCAGAACTAGTCCTAATACCTTTTTATGGTACAATGAAAAACACATAAAGAAAAGAAAAAAGAAATTAAAATGCGCCAACAATGCGATGCGTCATCGAAAACAAATCACAAACGTCGATAATCAAACAATGAACCGTAATCAATATCGCGAAGAGGGTGTAATCTTAAAGGAGGGTTTTAAGTCCTCGGGGGCCGGCAACAATGGCTGTTTTTCATATAAACAGCGCGTACCCCCGGCAATACACGTCGCAGCTGACAGCTACGTAAATTATGTGTTTTTCACAAAACTCTGGACAACGGAGTTTCGATGTTGACAGGGACGTTCAAGTTTGGCCCGCTCGATAATTTATGGGCGTTGCGTTTCGGTTTCGCGTCCCGCGATCCTGTTTACGTAAGATACCTGTTTGCAATGGAAAATGTTGTGTACAACTCGATGCGATTTATCCGTACTTTCATTTTGAAATTGGAACGGTATTCAAATTAACGTGCTATGCATCTTGGGTATGCTATAAATTTACACCTCTTTGTTATAATCGAATATGAAAAATAATCCCTTAAATACCCTGAAACGGTAAAGAAAATAGGTACCGATAGTGGGTGACTGACCTCGTGATAATGGTTACAGACCTTGTCTGCAACGCCAGAGGTCATGGATCCATTCCCGCGCAGGACAAATACTGATTCTGTCTGAGTATAGCAAATATAAACATTACGTACATTATTAATTTCTAAATACCTATACAGATCATTTTGCTTTGCTGTCAACAAATCTTTATGTTTATTATACAAGTGTATTACACAAGCTGTGCCAGCGACTTTGCCCGCGTTTGAATTTAACAAATAAGTTACTGTTCTTCTAAAATGAAAGTAGCCTGAGTTACTCCTTACTACATCAGCTATCTGCCAGTGAAAGTCCCATCAAAATCTGTCAACGCATTCCGATAATTAGCCGGAACAAACAAACATACATATGTAGTAAAAAGGTGTTATTTTAATATTACACACAGACACTCTAATTCTATTCATTTGTATAGCTGGGAATCGAACCCACGACTCTGGTAGCCAGGGTCAGCTAGGCCGGTGGATACGTACAATGACTGTCCTCTTGTCGGTCCGTGCGTAGAGCCGGTAGCTCGTTAGTGGCGACAGGATAATGAGGCTCCTGCTATCACAGCGACACAGGCCGTGCCGCCCCAGTGTGGCTGCCGCGTCCCAAATGTGTCATGTCTCTGTCGCTTTAAATGTTAATGAGTTTAATGAGCGAATTACAGCCGATTTAACATTGCTATGAAACATATACTTAAGAGGTAAAAATTGTTCTAATGTTAAGCCTAAAATAAATTAACGATTCACTAAAAAAACGTAACAAAAATATTTCAACTTGATGTATAATAAATACATTTAAAAAATAGACCACATATCCAATATTGCTACATATATAAACTTAAATAAAGGCGTAAGCTCCTCCTTTCATTAATTCCATTATAAATTGTAAATGCAAGTCTTTGTATAAAATCTCATTTCGCAACGACAAAACCAAATCGCCGCTCAAAGAGCCCACAAGTCTAAACTTTTGACGTGCCGCTGTCAAAATTCCAGATAACAGTTTAAAGTGCACGCGCCGACACGTGCCGCGCGACATTTGACACGTCGCGTGACAGCTGTCAAACTGACAGATAAAGGCGGAGGCGGTGACCGTTTTGTTTCCATAATTGATTTGGGGTCAAGCGGTTTAAATAAATCGGCTACATAATTATGAGAAAGTTGCTACACTTAAAGTTAATTCTCAGTGTGTTCAAGTGGGAAGGCTCTCAAAGAAATTAATGCATTTTACAAAAGTTAAAAAGAGTTAATAAGAAATTGTCTAGCATCGTTATATAAAAATGAATTAGGATTGAAATGTGATAAGAATAAGGAAAGAGGAAAATCATATTACGTATTATTGAATTGCTTCAAATGTAGCCTTGATCAGTGAAAATTCTTCACTACGCTTACATCTACAGGATACTGGCGCGAAACATTTAGGTATATAACATATCCAAATTATCCCCCTAGGGACCTGGTTATGTTATATCCAAATTTGACTGCATATTCTAACACAATAGGTAAATTTATTAGAAATTTGAATTAAATAACACAAAACAAAACATAACATTACAATTACTGTAAACAAATCGACGGTAGGAGTTACACAGTGTTTCTCGTCTAAACCGTAAGTATGAGTACTACTGTAGTTGGCGATAATTTCAGACATTACCTTGCGCATAGTCATGTTTGCTACACAACAACTTAGACCACCGTAACAGATGAACGATAGACGATCGATCGATCAACAACATTCGATACACTATGAATCAAATCTATAGGTACTAATAATATAAAGCTGAACAGTTTGTTTGATTGTTTGAACGCTCTTATCTCAGGAAATATTGGTCCGATTTGCAAAATTCTTTCAGTGTTAGATAGCTCATTTATCGATGAAAGCTATAGGCTATATAACATCACGCTAAGTTGAATAGGAGAAGAGAAACAATAACAAATATTGCGACAACGGCAATATCATTTATATGGCAAAGCATCGTTTGCGGGGACAGCTAGTTAATAATAATAGGGTTTAGCCAGCGAAAAGGAACTTGTTTTGTTGAAACTGGAACACATTTGACTATTAATATTGCTGTGAATGAAAGGTTTCTTCTTATAACTTTTAGAGAAAGAAATTTGTAAATTAAAGTAATTTGTAAATGTAAAATAAAGGAAATTAAGCACCTGATTAAAAAGCCCGAACAGGTATTCAAACTTATTTCATATGTTCGTTATTCCCCAAAGCTTTGTCGTCACATACTTAGTCACTTTGCTTCGTCGGTTTTCTATTATCGTAGCGAGTTTAGCGCATCGCCGCTCGCTAATGCTAGAACACGCGTTACCCACTAGGTGATAATTACAAAGCAATTATTGCTACAATTTGCTTGTGAAATAACATCTGTGAAACTATCTACATAGCCGCAATGAATATAGTACCAGCTGTTGATGGCTGTTTGAGGTAATACACTATACTAAAAAAAATTACTAAATTGTCTACTGAATATTTTCGAACGCTCCGTATGGACTATTTATTTTTCCGCGCAATAGTATCAAACGCGTCTTCTGAATTTGCCCTTATTTTCTTAGTAGGTTGTTACGTTGTTACTATGTATAAATGCATTTTTATTTTCATACGTTACAAACTGCTTTATAAACTATTTGCAATATTTGTTCTTGTATTATAAGCTTTAATGTAGTCTTGAGAGAAATATTAATCAAATTCCTAAACCATAATATCCGAATTTGTAGAGCTTTGACGTAAATACAGGCAAAATTGCCAGTTGTAGAGCTATCCTTCAACTAATTGAAGTTACATAGTAGAAATTGTACAATATTTTACTGTCTTCGTTTACAACAAACTAGTTATGAATTCAGTTATAACTGTTACACGCCCCAAGATACGAGGTTTGCTCGTTGTGATAAAATAATCGCTTAGGGCACATTCACACCCGGCTGTCACTAATCGTCGTTTTTTGGTGTTATTATGATCATTTTTTTATTCCTATTTAACGTGTGTATTATTTTCTTTGTTTGTTATGATATCGAGTCACCCGCCTGCTCGCCAGTCGAAGTGGCTGTATTTATAACCGCGCGCACTGTTTTCTCTCAAAACAATTGACGGCGTGCATTCGACGCGGATCTTATTTATTTTAGCTCGTTTTGTCGTAATCAAGGGCAGGGAGGTGCTTAGATATACAGCATGTTCATAAAATGACATTCCGCTCTACAGTTTACCACTTAGATAAGAGATTATGATTTATTAATACTTACTTACTGAGGCCTATCCTAGGCTTGCCTCGACCAGTTTCGGCCTGCAGTCGTTCGAAGAGACTCATAACATACATTTGCATTCAAAATTGCATCTAATATTTATATAATGAAATCACGTTAGGTACAGAAAATAGAGTTGTCACATTTGGTTTGGGTGTCATATTTTAATAATTTTTGCTCGATCGTAGGCATTCTTTGGCTGTCTCGATAATACATTACTACTTACTTTAAATATACATTAGACTAAATGTAGTCAAGATCGTTAAGAAAACAGACAGCTTTCAGTCACAATACGTAAAAATAAACAAAATGAGTAAAAATACAAAATAACAGTACAGTATACAGCAAGAAATACAAAAAAAGGAAAGTCACGTATTCCTTCATGACATACGTGACCACCCTGTATATTCTCACCTCCCATTACAAGAGGGTGCGCGCAATTGTTTATGTTATTTCATCGCGTTCTGCACCACAAAAGACATTCAGTTGTTTACTTTCCGCCAAATCACTACCCTTGTACCTACGAGTACGGTCCGCACTGATATCAATCCAGTGCATATTTTATTAAAAAACAGGGGCGCATTCGACCGGCGAAAGTGGAATAAGCATACTTCTTACACTAGCATCCCGACATTTAAATATCTACCTTGTGACCCAAAACATAAGGTTGATATTTGGGTGGCGTCCCGCATTATTGTTTTTTGAAGTGATTGAAGGGTATTGAAGGGTTTATTATTTTTAAGGGCCTTAAATGCGAAATGAGATGAGATAATGACGTCATAAATATCAGATTGTTTATGCAAAGAAATGTTGGTTTAGGTTTGAATTGTCGCATTGCTGTTTGTTTGAATAAATAACATGAATCAATTCAAAGCAGTAACAGCCTAGTGGCTTGAAATTCAGCCTCTCACGCCGCGGGGTCTGGGTTCGATCCGAGAACGCACTTCTGATTTACCACGTGTGTATTATAAATCAAAATTTAAATATCACCTGCTAAAACGGCGAAGAAAAACATCGCGAGGAAACTTGCACTAGATTTGAGATGTTATAAGTTTGTATATTCCCTGAGGTGTGTGAAGTATACTAATTTGGCCAGCGTGGTAGACTGTGGCCTAATCCCTATCACTATGAGAGGAGACCCGGTCCAGCAGTGGACCATTAAAGGGTG